>JAWWEW010000012.1:22493443-22523536 GCA_035583185.1 Anabacerthia variegaticeps | reverse complement strand
ATCCACATACCTTGAAATACACCGAGAAATTAGATTTGTGTTATGTTTTCTGTCTAAACTTTAAAAACGTAGATTACGTTTTACACGAGTACCACAAGGAATGCAGTTTCCATACTAAGGTATGGTTTCAGGCTGCCACAGTGCAGTCTGATGCTGGGGGAGCCACTCTCTAACCAGTCAGAAGTGATACATGTAATAACATTGCTTTTCCTAATAGTTCAGTGTTTGTCCTAAGTTTCCCAGAGATTCTTCCAACTAATTTCCTGTCAATAAGCCTGACATAAAAACCCCTGCCAAGCAATTAATCCAGCTTTTGCGTGCCCAACTTTAAACATGTAGCCACTACATATGGGAAATGGATCCTTTCTGCACTTGAACCAGCTCTCAGCAGTGGGGAGCATTCCAGGATGGGCAGACCCTTACAATTCTGATTTAAACACCAACCTCACTGCTGCTAATCTTCTGTTTCTGGCTCTTACAAGCAGGCTACACTTGGCTTCTTCAGTTAAATATTTCAATTCCCAGTCATATTGGAAATCCAGCCTTTTTCCATGGCATAGGAGCACAAGCAAAATTGGCAATTACACTAATGTTCTCTTTATCAGACAAACATAACCCCCGAGATCTGCAGTTGAGAAAGGAAAATTTTGTTTTTCACGTGGAGATGTGAAGCATATCATTAGACAATTTACTGCTATTGACAGTTACTGTATGTATTAATCTTCTGCTAAAAACACTGAAATACACGTTCACAAAGTAAAGGAGAAATCCTGCCAGCTCTTGAAATAGGTGTTTCAGCCACATTATTTAGACAATAATTCAGATCACAGTTGAAGAGTAAACACTAATTTGTGAATTTAAGCATGAATTTCCCTTGTAATTTTATTCAGCAAAATGTTTTGTTATTGGAACATTAACAGAGGGAAAGAAAGAGAAAAAGATGATTAATTGAATAAAATCATTACTTAGTGTGTGAAATGGGATTGCCTAAATACAACATATGTTGTCAGCTTTGTTCTGACATATTTTGAGGTTTCTTGTTCAATAGTTCTCTAGTTAGAATGGCATGACCTCATTAGAAGAGTGAATGGGGGAGGTATGACTTTTTTCTAGGTAAGTGAGCAGCATAACTAAAACTTGTACAAGATTTTTAAAAAAATAAACATTATAACATCTCCTCTCCCATACACAGAATTTCAAAGAAACCAAGCACACAGTAGAACACCATGTGACACTTACTTAAGAGTGTTGGGAAAGGATATTTTCAATGTTTCCATAAGCACTCAGCACCAGTGAGATCACCAAGTATCTGTAGAAATACAGAAGCCTGTACCCAAAGTATTTCTATAGAACCTGTATAGAACTTGGAAGAACAACTCTCTCTTGATTTTCACCACAGGAAAAGGCTTTTCAAGTCAATGAAACCCTCATCCAAAAATCAGGTAGATGATACAAATGAAGGCAGGTTCCACAGTCAGTCAGTTTGGGCTTACCCTTGGGTTGGACTTCCCAGACACCACCAGCTTGTGGAGCCCATGAAGAAGCCAGATGTTCCATCCAGAAAAGCTTCTGTTCTTTATCATCTGTATTGTACTGGTGCCTAGGGTGGGGAAAGAAGCAAGATGGTGTTAGAGGAGGAGTAATAAGTGATTCAAAATCACATAAGACAGTGACACACAGAAACAAATATTTCTGCTCTCCACTTGGAAAAATTTTTAATCTTTTTCCTATTCTAATATTTTAATATTTAAGTAAGAACATAGCTCTATGTTTCACACATTTCTCTTTTGATGACATCAATTACTATACATGAACATTCCTAGAGTAAAAAAAAAAAATCAACTTGCAATAAAAATCGTCTAAGTACAAATGAGTAAGTTATTCTTTCCCACTCCACTGAGAGAACTCAGAGCCCTTGCAGGCCAGTGATGAGAGACTTGAACTATGATTCAAAATTCCTCTTTCTTTTTGGTTCCTCTGATTCAAGTTACTTATCTTCTCTCCTTCTGCTTCTGTTTTTTAGTTTAGGCAGAAGAAAATTCATCTGCACAGCTGCCAGAAAATTTCCTTGGGTTCCTACACACTGTTTATAATAGAGACACTATGTATCAACTCTTCATATAAATGTGAATAGCATCAGGTGATGGTCATATTTTGGGCCTCCATACCCATTCTCTCTAGGCTTGAAGAGAGTTTATAATCAGCATAATGAAAAAATCAGGACAAGAAACTGCTGGAACTCAAATAAAAAGTTGCAAAGGGTGGAGTCCTCTTCTCATTTTAATTATTCAGGCTACACAATGGAAGATGCAAAATTTCCCATTGTGCAGAAACCACGCATGTGTTACTAGCTCAGGTGCATGCTCCAGCACTTAGAAAACACAATGAAAACTTTATGCCTCTGAAAAATGTTGAATAGGAAATAAATATCTTTAGGCAATGCAGACACCAGTAAGGAGAGTAGGAGTCCCATCACAGCAGCTGCATGTGAATTTAATGGTTCAGAGAACAGAATAGAACTCACAAATCATATTGAATTGTTTCTCGTGTTTACAGCCCTGGGCACCAAGATGCAACTTTAAGCAATTGTGCTCACTTTAGTAAGTTGTTCAACTTTGAAGGACTTCAGAAGGCCTTGAATTTTAACACACAAGGATAAGGAAAAAGCATTGGCTTTAGAAAGTCCTGTTATATGTCAAAAGTAGCACACACTGACCTAAACCTTTAGGACAGGAGCATATATCTGAAAACAAATCAACATCAATCCAATTTACACTGAAGTTATGATCGGCTCTATCAATATCAGCCAGATAAGTAATAATCCTTCCAGGAACAAGGGAAGCCATATACAGCCTTGAGCAAAATTTGCTCTCAAACACTGCAAATGCAAAACACCAAAGGTGGACAAAGAGGAAGCTTGGAGGGAAAAAAAATTATGAAAATAAATTCTATCCATCTGTCTGGAGATACCAGATTACCTGGAGAGAAAACAGCTACATTTTATATAGCAACACCTTAAAACCAATGTGGAATGGACTCATACCTGGATATGGCTCAAAGTCATAGTTTTTGATAGCAGGGGCTAAATGAGACAGAAATTTGCTTGCAGTCATTACATTTTCTTCCATTCAAACCACAGTAGATTCAGGTTCCTATATAAATGTGCTAATGGGCACGGCACAGAGAATTGCAACATCAAATAGCATTGTATAAAAGGTACTCCACAGTTGTGTTTTGCCTTTTTATTACTTCCAAATGCACCTCTCACAAAGCAAGCTTCAGTCACCACACTAGGCACTAATAGTCAGGGGGACAGGAGCTCCCAATGATAAAAACAAAAGGAGAAGAAAAATGACTAGACTGCAGAAAAGGGACTTAAAAACAAAATGTGGAAACAGAAGTAATCCCAAGCCTAACAGTAACAGACTGCTGCTTTAGAACAGCCTCAGTGGCAGAGTTGCTGAATTTCCTACAGCACCAAGTCTGAGGACAGCTTATACTGCTGCCCACAGAACATGAAACCCTCCCCAGCCAAAGGAGATGCGCATCCTGGTTACAGTGTGTGTTGGGGAGGGAACGGGAAAAGGATGCTGTCTGCTCACCTTCCCTTCTGTAGCAGCAAGAATGAACACAAGCATACAATGCATTTCTCATTCAGCAGTTGAACTCTGGTAATTAAAATTACTTCCACATCAGTGTCCCACTTAAGCAAATTCTCCTATTCCTGCCTGATCTGTCAGCCTAACACTCAGAAATTTGCTGGCAGAGTACCTCAGTGAGGGTGGTTCAGAGCATGGGGCTCTCTCCATGGCTTTCAAAATATTAGAAGAGAATGTGTTCTCCCCATGCATTGCCATACAAAGTGCACAGACATAGGAGGAGCCTCCAGGCAGTAGGGATGTGGATCTCAGGAGACACCGATGGACCACACATTTTCAAAGGATCAAAAATCTTCACACCAGCAGCCCATAACCATCTCTTCTAACTGATTACAAAGCTTACTCATCCATGTTTTTTTCCTCTTAGAAGGAAGTTCAGACTTCAAAAAAGGATATCCTCATAATTGCTTAAAATTTATACAGAAGATTTATGACCTTGATTAACAGGAAGACATTTCAGGACACACTAGGAACTGGTTATTTTTAAGAAACATGAAGACAAAACTACACCTTTAGGACCTGACTTTACTAGACTTTTGCAGCAGGTTCCTAAGGCAGTGAGCTCCACTATTCGATATCAGAAACAGGGAATCCCACTTATTATATGCCCTACTGGAAATATACTCCATTAGAAGCACAAAAGCAATGGCTTGATCTTGCTTGAGATGAAATAACTTTGCAAGTAAAGTTCTAGTGATCTGACAAATGAAATAACTTTAAGAGCAGCTGTATTTTTGAGTTACTCTCAGTCTGGCTCTAATCCCAGTGAAATGAGACACTGACACAACAGCCAATCATGGCAGAAGGTCTCAGATGGATAACATTGTTCAGAGACCTCCTCAAAAGTACTTTTCCCTGGGTTAAAACATGGTGCTCCCCCAGTCAGACAGGATGAACAAAACAAGGAGCATACAACATGCCTGTAACACAGCCCAGTGCACAGACTGCCCTGGGGAGCAAGCCCAGCTGGAGGGGACAACTCTATAACAGACCCTCACAAAACATAAGAATCACCCAACCTGCGAGGAGAGCACTTCTCTTTACTGAGTGAATGCAGAACCCTGGCCATGGTCTGCAGCTACAAACATCTCCATCACTAACAGCAGAAACAGATCCCATCACAGCATGCTGAGAAAACCTGCCAGCCTTCAGGCCAGCTTCCCTGAGTGCTTGTGACCACTGATGCCACCATTCCATGACAGTGCACAGTCTTTGCTGCTTAAAAATTATAGTGGAGAGAAAGCACCCATTGATGCACCTGAACTAAACATGATGAAAGCAGGGCACTTCAAACCCAATCTGCAGTTCAGAAGCTCTCTGAATTGGACATGTGACAGTTTCCTTTTCATAACAGTTACAAGTGGCCCCGAGTCAATCTGAGCTCTACAGGATTTCTGTTAAAGAGATGGCAATTGAGTTAATTTGACATTTGAAGCAAACTCTTGTCAGAACTCAGGCACTATGCAAGCTTTCCCTTCTCCCAGCCAGGGATTTTCATTGCTTCTGTTCTCAAGTTTAGATTCTCTCCCCTCACTGTCTGCTCCAAGTGAGTGTCCCATTAAACAATCTTGGAGGTTTAAAGACATCGTTCTAAAAATGTGAAACTAGATCTCGGATGTCAAGATGTGGCCACATTGTGTAGTGCTGCTCATGAAGGCTGAAAACATGGCCTTAAAGCCCAGGTATGTGCAGTGATTAAGACAGCCAAGGAACAGATCTGAAATCCTGAGTGCATTTACAGTCTGCCTAATCTAATACTCCAAGAATGGACAGGACCAGACTCTTCATATGATCCTCTTTACAAAAACTCTGATGTGGGTTGCATCTCAAATAATATGGTGTTAGAAAATTATACTCTAGACTGAGAAGTCTGTACTTAATTACCAATAGTAATTACTTAGCAAGAATGGAATTCTTTTCCCTCTGACATATGGTTTTAGCTAAGAGAATTACTGCTTCCACAATCACTGGAAAAGTAGATTTCATTATCTGGCATACAGAGTTAGAGTGCTTACTTCAATGTGAGCTGTATGCTGGGACACAGAGTCATCACATGGATACTGCGTTTTGCAGTCTTGTCACAGTTAACCTACAGTTACCCTCCAGTAAGAGTAAACTATTTAACTTCACATTTATGTCGGCTTTTTTTGTTTTCCCTATTTTCTAAGCACACTTAAAAATTTCTAATATACAGGTCTTACATGAAACAAACTCCAGATCCTTCCAAAACAGAGCAGTACTTTAAAAAAAAAAAAAAAAAAACAAACTAAAAAATCACTTGCATTTGCCACAGAATGCTTAGGTTCAATCGCAGTATCTGTTTTTTAAACAGAGATCCAACTTTGCCACTGAGTTTGCCAGCCAGGTTAAATCAAGTCACAAGAATCAGCTACCCCTTCATTTTCAGAGGACATCTCAAACGACCCTGCAAGTCCACAATTAAGAGTGTGTATAAGTTAGAGAGACAACTTATTTGCAGCAACATTTGGAATGCCAAATGGTGCAAGCATTTCATTGCCAGGTTTACAGCCAGATAGTGTCCCCAGGCCACCACAGGAAGCTGCAGGGCACCAAGAACCCCACAGGGAACTCAAATTGCCCAAGGAACGCCAGCAAACATATGCTATGACAGTAGTCTTCTCGAGGAGTGTGCTCTGTCTGATACCCTCAAGCTTCACATACTGATGAAACTGCCCTTAAGTAGCAGTGACAAATTGGAGTTTTGTGGGTTTTTTCCCCACTCTGCTGTTGAGTCCTCTGCGTGGAGCTCCAGATATCACACTGATACAGTGGCATCCCTCATCTCACACAGAGGTGACTTCTTTATTTCATACTCCCGTGGAAAACTCAAGAGTCCTTTTACACTTAAGCAAACATGGTTGAAGATCACAAATGTATCCATTTCCCCAGACAGCTCAGGATTTCTCAATTTATTTTTAGGACAGGGACAATTGACTTAGTGGCAAGCACCAGCACCAAAATAGCTCCTAAGAAATCCAGTCATGGAAGCCTTGACTAAGACATTATGTGCCTTTCCCTCTCTTAACCACTGGGGCCGGGCTGCAAACCGTTGCCTGTACTGTTCAGATCAGAGAGATTATTCTGAGTCAGGTGTGCTCCCATGGAGCAGGACACCTTTGTCACTGCCAAGCAAAATTCCTCTCCAGAGCATCACTGCAAACCAGAGCACAGAGTTTGGAGCTTCCCAAAGAAGTCCTGAGGGACACGGCCAGAGAACTGGTCCCCACTGAGCTCACATTCCCGGGCTCTCTTAGGCAGAGCTTGGTGGCCTCGCTTGAGGCACTCACTTGTTCAGAACCAGCTGGGGATCTCTGGCACTCCACTGAGCCACATCTGCTCAGGTAGCTGGACTAGATGGCCACTGTAGGTCCCTTCTAATTGGAATTATCTATTCTACATCCACCTTATTCATGGACCTTATTCAACTTCACTGGTTGAGCTTTAAAATACAGATGTTTGGAAAAGAAAGAGTAATTCAGTTGCACTTTTACCTTTGACAAAAGAACATTTTGTTTTCAACATAACTCAAAGTAAACTGACAGGTAAGTGAAACAGTGACATTGTACAGATCCTGATGGCCACGTCCATTTAGACCACCTGACAGTCCTATAAAGTAATTAATTTGATTTGCATAATACCTGCTCTGCAATAAATCCTTGGACCATTACCAGCTCATTGACTTTCTTCTGTCCCTCAAACACTGCAGCCTCATGGAATTCACACCTCAAGACTTATTTTATTAGTGGGAAGAGAGCAGGGGTAGCTCACCTCTACTCAGGGGAGTCTGAAATAGAACGTTTGGCTTACATACTACATTTTAACATTCAAAAACAAAGTGAAATTCCTTGGGGAACATAACACATTCCACAGATAACATCTAGCATTCTTACCTTGGGTTCATTCACCACTTTATTCCACAGACATGCCATTAAAAGTTCTTTTGGAGGCTTTGCCCCCCTGTAAGTGGCCCACGGATCTACTCTAAAAACACACATTATATCACGCCCAGATTTAATTCAGGAAAGTACTGAGTAACAGCACATCCAGAGCAGAAAGCAGGATGCTTTCACCCCAGCCTTTCAGCAAATAGACAAAACCTTTGCAATTAAGCTGAACATCCACAAGCATATTAATGTCTCTGAATGGACAACATTGTGTTATTGGCATATCCGGCAGAGTTGCCAAAAAAGACTCCTTTTTAATTATCTTTTGAAATGGTGAACTCCAGATCTACATCAGTTTGGAGGACAAAATGCTTTCCTCACTTCAGCAAGTAGGAACCAACAACGTCAACTTTCCAAACAGCGTTCAAGATGGAAATTTAACAGTCAACATGCTTCTGCTTCCTCAGGCTGTATCTCCAGACTTTGAAGTGGTGATTACTTTTGCAAAACCTCATTTTATAGGCTTGCCAACAGATCTCCACATAGATTGCAAATTAACTAGCACAGAAAGCTGCTACTGGGGTTCTCATTAGCACACAGTCATTTCCAGTGCTTCTCTCCAGCTTCCTAGATCATTACTTGAGCTCTGAACTAAATCCAGCATCATAATTAAACTCCCTCTTTCAACTTCAGGCCCTATAAAATTGTGCTCTAGTTTATTCAGCAATCTGTTTGTGCCTTATGTTCTGACTGAAGCACAGGTTTGTTTTTTCTAAGACTCTGTTATTTGAATTTTGTTTTTAGAACCCAAGACAGAAGTGCAAAGTGTTTGATTTCATTTTTGCTGGACAGAGCTTATCTTTAGTCCTTCTTTGATTTTCAATGTCAAACATGGCAAGACTATTTTTCAGGAGCCAAAAGATATTTGCTAGAGGAAGAAGAAGAAAAAGAAAGTTAAAAAAAGGGCAAATGCCAAATTTAGCACATCTCTCTGTGTAGGGAATTTGAATGATCTTCCATTTTTCAGAAAAAGAGCAACTCAAGGTTTTGACCCTTTAATGAGTGTCTGGAACCAAACCTCAAAATATATCATTGGGGTGGAAAGGAACATTCACAAAAGGAATAAATATTTTATCAAACTCATAGTTGCATCAGCTGAACTGGAACTTGCCATACTAGCATAGTGCCACAAACCACTCTAAACACTTTCAAGTTCTGGTCAGTATAATTCAAAAGAAGGCTAAAATACCTGACCTGCCAAGGCAAGGCATTACTGACTCTGGGGTAGAAGCTCCACAGGTCCCACACAAGCTTGTGAGTGCTTCAGATCTCAAAGAAAGGTACCCACTCTTGGCAATACATAATGTTGGCCTCACAGCAGCAAAACCCAAACAAAGAAAATGCTGGGCTCTGAGTGGCATTGAAATGATGATTCCAGTCAATCAGTGGAAATCTCTGACTCTCAAATCTAGCTCATACCAGGGCACTAGGTATAAAACAACATATTGTGCAGTTAGAAGGCAAAGAGAGGAGATTTTTAGAAAAAAAAACAAAAAAAACAACCTTGGCCATATGCAGATGGATGGTTTTGGACACTTCAGCTGGGGCAAACAAAGGCTTTGCTTCTGCATTGACTCATTTTTGTCACTTCTCCTACTGGAGGTAGCAGATGGAAAGCAAGCCAGGCATTAAAATGCTACCTAAGTCAGGATTTTATGCTTTCATGCAGTGTCTCAATTAATCAAAGTTTTGCTATAAAATTCAAGCAGCAATGCTCAAAGCCAAGTCATAAAATACAAGCTGATTAATTTTCCCTCTAATTTGTATGATAATTAAAATTCCAACTTTTAATTCTGTTAATTGTCCTCCCACAAGGAGGTTGATTGGGCTTTGCTAATACATGCCGTGAAAATGCACTTCCCACAGGTCTGTCTTTGTTTCCTTTAAAATGTGATGCTTTTATATAATTATCCCTTAACTTCCATAGATAAATGTAAGCTTATCTCTGGCCTGTTTTGACACAAGTCCCTGTGTAACTTAAGCTGTGTCCATAAATCAAATGCTGAAAGTCATTAGGTGTTTCATCAGTACATTGTGCCAGTGTGTGGTTCTCTGTGACTTTTAATGAGCAATTAAACTTGCAAGAGACAAAGGGAGGGAAAAAATATCTACCATAAAAAAATACACACACATTCCCCTGGAAGTCAGATATCTCTGAAGTGAATTAGAATTAGACAAAATACACGATATAAAAGACATCCTGCTTTCCTCTCACTTTCTGTTTTCCACAATCCCAACACAGTGCATGCAAGAGCAGTCAGAGGAGAGCTGAGCAGAGCTGGCACAAACACACAACCCAGGTTCTCACTGGGAAAGAGTTTCACTGCAGTCATCCTATCCAGCTTGTGTTTCTCTGGCTGGCTACAGAATAACCTTATCCTTTATTTGACATACCTGAAAGGAAAGTCTTACCAGTCCCTTTCTTCGGGCACAACATTATTTGGGAAACACAGGCAACACCTGCCATGCTGTCTGCCATGCATGAATGGACATTGCAAAGAACTAAGCAAAAACTCAGTCATCTGTGGACACAGTTTGGCTTTGGACACACTGAAAAGTTTTGCACAAACAAGGATTGAGAAGAGGCTGGTAAATCCATCGCCACCTGCACTCAGTATCAGTGGCTATCAGTGTCCATGCAGACCCTTTGGGTTCCTCAGAGTAAGAAATACCAGTGTGCCTTCTGGCCTTTCGTGTTCCTTAAGTTTCTTTTCTTTACACTTCCCTGGCTTGTGCATTTCGCTCAATAAATGAGCACCACATCCAAAGGCCTCCCAAAGTTGCCTGGATTTTCACTGACAGGATGGATGCTTACACTTCCCAACAGGAGCATTGCCATGTCCCCAGTATTTAACCACTAGAAAAGCCCCCATCTTACAATTATTGTATTCCAAACAGGACCAGCAGTGAAAGCGGGCTCAGGTGATGGATGATAATATGGGTAATGGAGAAGCAGAGTCCAAGCCCCCCTTCCCCTCAGGAGTGGCAGATGGCTCATAGCCCTCCCTTCTTCTCTTAAACCTCAGAAGCACCACACCTTCATCCTGTGTGAGAAAACCAAGCAGCTTTCAGGCCTGAGCCCCTTATCTAGGATTTTTTCCATCTTCCGGATCCATTTCTTTGACAATGCAGAAGCTATTAAATTTTCCTTGGAGAATTACACTTTCTGTACACTAATTTACCCTCCATTTAACACACTGTGTGGGTCCACACTATCAGGACAACGAAAAAATGTAAAAAGGGGTGAGAAAGCTCTGACATTTATTACCCTCTGACTCAAACCAATACAGAAATATGCTGAGTGTGTTGCACTAATCATACAGTCCAAACCTTAGCAGATAAGACAAGAAAATCAATTGTAATTTCTTTGTCTGTTTTCTCATATATTCTCAACTTGTTAGCAGCCATTTCTTTTGCAAGAGTGGTCAATGAATATTTAATGCTGGAGTGCACTGCCAATTTTATCTGCCAGCTAATAAAAAAGCTGCTTGGTCATGGGTGTAAGAGAAGAGGTCTATTTTAGCCTCTGTGGCTGGCTTGCTGTAATAAGAAGGATGACAATTTTAAATTGGGAGATTAATGGATAATTTGGAATCACTGTCATTCTGACACAGCCAGTGACCTTTTCAAATTGACAGATAGCTCCATTTCACCCCAACCAGCTACAACAAGAGATTGTTTCAAACAATTGGACCTAAATGCCAGGCTTAAAGGAGGCCAGGCATAGGGATGTGGCAGGGCAGCTTATAAGTAAAATAGGCCTCCTGCAGATTAATGGAATAGTTAGGAGGACCACCCATCCAGCAGTTGCAATTCTCAGTTTTTAGCTACTGCAGCATTAACAAGGTAAAAGGGCTGGTGTCAGAAAGAAGAATGCTCAGTATTATCTCTTCCAGCAAGGGAAACAGTACAGCTGAGTACTGAACACCTAGGGCCTGTCTAAAATTATATTGTGAAAAGATGTGAAATAAGTGAAAGAAAACTTGCACAGATTTCTGTACCCATCCCGTGATATTGGACAGTATTTCTTCACCAATAACATACAGAGACATAAATTACTTGAGAGAAAAATGAAATAGAAAATCCCAGAAAAACTCATTTCCTGCAAGAGCCAAGTTTTGCTCAAGAGTCCTGAAATAATGAACCTTAAAATTAAGTTATTGCTAACCGCGGAAAAACTATTTTATGCAAAGTCGTGAGAGCTATCTCTTAATGTTCTCTCCATGAATTTTTCACAGTTTGATTCACAGTGTTCAAGTCCAGTCTCATGACATGACTTCGGAAGGGAAGGCATGTTTATAAACAAGCAAGCCCAAAATGAGTTGTTTCTTGACAAACTTGACATGCAATTGTGCAGTAAGTACAAAACAGAAGTAGAAACTGATTTAAATGGGGTACTCTCACATTAATTTAGAATCCTGCTTTTAAAACTGTTCCTGTCCATAAGGTTTTATTTTCCCTTGCAGAGGTTTGCTACATATGGATTAGCATTTCCCTTCAGTGATAGATCAGTTGTTGCATGCCAGCATACACTAATATTTTAGGAAGATGAATGTGTAGCACTGCAGGCCAGCAGCCCACCTTCCCAGTGATCATTGCTGGGAGAGCTACAGTCCCAAACATCTCCAGCCTTTTATCCTTATTGTTACAAATAGTTTCTGAACAGTGATTTTAACACTGACATCTTCTGGGCTATTTTCTGAATGCAGTGTGTCACCAAGCCTGCTTGTGGGGGGAACTGAAAGTTGCCTTGGAAGCAGGATAGGGGTGTTGCAAAGAAATATACTCACTTTCCAGCTGCTTGAAAAGCATGTGTGAGGTGGATACATGTCACCAGCCATACTAAGGAAAGGTCCCCCAGTAACCCCAAAGTTATCAGTGGTCATCATCTATTACAGCTAATTTCAGCCTATCTCCTCAAGTCAGGACCCAAGACCCAAGTACAGTACAAGATACAACTCATAATGCCATGCAGATGTCCCTGTGAACCTCACTAATCCTTATTCAGTAATGGGGCTAACCTGAGATGTTGGAGGTAGGAGCATATTTTGGATTCTCTGAGAAAGTTAAGTAGGATACAGTTCTTTGGCAATTCTCCTTGCTCCTGCCACTAAGAGAATAGACACTGTAACATATTCTGTTAACATAGAATAGATAATTCCATTTCTAAGGGACTGACAATGATCACATCTGATCCAACTGCCTGATCACTTCAGGGCTGAGAAAAAGTTAAAGCTTGTTATTAAGGGCACTGTCCAAATGGCTCCTAAACACTGACAGGCTTAGGGCACCAACCACCTCCCCAGGAAATCTGTCCCAGGGTTTGATCACCCTCTTTGATAAACAAATGCTGCCTCATGTCCAGTCCATCCTCCCCCTAGGACAGCTTTGAGCCTTTCCCACGCAGCTTCTCTCTGGATCCCAGGAAGAAGAGCTCAGCACCTCCCCTCAGGAGGTGTGGAGAGCAATGAGGTCACCACTCAACCTCCTTTTCTTCAAGCTAGAAAAACCCAGAGTCCTCAGCCACTGCTCACAGGACATTCCTTCCAGCTCCTTCACCCACTCTGTTTCCGTTCTGGATGGATCCAAGGACATTCCCATCCTTATGAAGTTGTGGGGTGCAGAGATGCACCCAGTACTGCAGGTGAGGCCACACCAGTGCTGACTGTAGTGGGACAGTGCCCTGCCTTGCCTGGCTGGCCGTGCTGTGTTGGATGCACCAGGATGAGTTGTGCTCTCTGGGGTGCCTGGAGCCTGCTGCCAACCAGCACCTCCAGAGCCCTTCCCATGGGCTGCTCACAGCCACTCCTGTCCCAGTGGGTACTTGTGCCCAGAACTTCTGTGTCCTTGGGGAAGAAAGTAGTTAAATGATCATAAGAAGGCAAAGCTGCCATAAATTACCCCATTCTTCCTGACAGGAAAAGCTACCAGGAAACCTACAGGGAGATCAGCACATTTGAAAAGTCAGGATATTTATTTACTAGCACAAATATGGAATTATGTGCCAGACTAGAAGCACTAATTTTCCCAAAAATCTTTAAAAACAGATAATGCACTAATGAAGTACACATAGCAGATTCCTAACTGGCTGTAAAACGTTACACTTGGCTACTACAGAACAGGGATCAAGTTTATTAAATTTACTTAAGAGAACAAATGATGCACAATTAAACATGCAAAGTCCACTTCCATTACCCATATTTGTAAGCACACTGAGAAATATCAGCTACCAGACTGGAAGTCTTGTAGTTTTTCTGAATTTTCTCAGTATTTTCAAATTTCAGCATGATTTCTGGAAGTAGGAAATGTTTCATAGACAAATAGGGGAATACACAGTAAGTTCATCACCACATTGTTATAAACGAGCTACACATTCAACATGCACTAAATCTTCTAGGTAAGCAATGGGTAAGTGCAGTACCTTTTATAAATAGGAAATCTCCAAATGTTTGATAAAACGACAAGCTCTGTAGTACAAAGAGGACAGATCAGAAAGTTACACTGGAATTGAACCTTGCTGGGTCTCAGAACAGAATATAATATCCCACAGAACTATCACAGAAAGCACTCTGAGGCAAAGCATTTAGCATTGCTACTGTTAGAATTAAAGAGAAACCACTGTTTTCTGTCACTGACACCATCCTGCCTGCATACCTGAAAACAGAACTGACACAAAAAAGGCCTGAAGCAGAACCACCAAGCTGGTCATTTCAATACATGTTTTTAAATGACACATTTTAGTAAATCCAAGACAGATAATTCTGGAATTTGAAACAGTCAAAACTCATTATTTTCTTTTTACCCCACAACTAAAAGCAGGGAATTATTTTCAAATGTATACTGCAAAACCAAGGAGGAGCATTCATGACACTCCAATGCTGTGCCAGTATAAGCATTTATTCAAAGTCATACAACTAGAAAATGGACCACTACAGCCAAATTGCTTGTTTTAGAAATACAGTGGTTTGAAGACAGTTGGCTGCTAGTAGGTTACAAAATTACACCTTTCATTTTATATCAGTGAGACGGGAAATTCTCCACTTTGCTGTTTCTGTAACACATTAGAGCACTTGTGCAATTGCAACTGAACTAATGTGGCATCCATTTACATTAAAACTTTGCATGAGAGCTCTATGGCATAAAATGACCTCAGTTTGTGATGATTCTTTCATTTGATGAGCTCTGAAAATAACCCTGTCTCAAGCAGGCTGGATTACCTTGGCAGTTTCATTTTCTCTTGTTATCAAAATACTGAAACAGGTTTTGAAGAGGGAAAGCTGGAATGGATCCTCCAGGTCAAATATTTACAGAATAAAAAGGAAAAAGTGAAAAAGGAACAAACAAAAAAATCCCCAAGCCTAATCAAACCAAAGAAAGCAAACAAAGAAAACCACCAACTGACCCCACATTAGAGAATGCTGGTAACTTTGCCTGGGGTCTTTTCCAGGCTCCATCACTGCCCACACCAATGCTACAGCACAGGCCAATACTTACAGCCACTGCTCACAGGGCTAAAGCCCTGAGTTTTTAAGTGTTATAGTACTGTTATCAGAGAATTAATTGGTCTTGGATGCTTTGGTAAGATCATAATAAAACTTGAACATTTGTTTCCTTCTAGTTTGCACAAACCTCACAGATCAATTGGGCTGACAGCTGAAACCAACTCATGCTTCTTAAAATCAGAATTTCTTCCACTTTCCCCTCTCCGCAGCTTGGTGAGCAAGAACAATTATATGTTTTGCAAAACCACTGCCCATAATTTGAAATTGGGCATCCAAAATTAGAGGAAGCTTGAATATTTTGGCATTCGTCTAAGCCTGTCCGGAAAACTGAAAAAACCAAACAACCCAGAACTTAACAAATGAATCCCTGCCAAATCTAATGACTCCTATGAAAACAGCTCTACATAAACCCACCTTATAGAGGGTTAACTCTGTACTAAGTCTCCTCATTCTAACCTGAATGTTTGATGAGGCAATTTTACTTCTAGGTGCTGTGTTAGTGTGCAACATCTCTTCTCCAGAAGCCCATAGCAAAAAGACATCATCTATTTTTCCCCAGTACTTGATATAAAGAAAACAGGATGTGAAAAGTAGCACGTTGCTAATCAAGCAGATGCATTCACACCCTGGACACACCACTTAGCTGTGTGAATACAGTTCCTTGGATAGGAAAAACTGCCTTAATACCATATCAAAATAACAGAGTTAGATGCAAAATTAAATCTACTGAAAAAGCACCTAGGAGACTCTATAGATGCACCGAAGTGCAGCAGCATTTTGAAAAATATAAAACAACATGAGGAGAAATTAATGTTTGGCTTTTTGGTAGTTTCTGAAAGCAGAAAACAATGAGATTAGTGTCAGATCTCCCTTTTAATAGAACATTACCAGTATTTTAGCTGAACCCAATCAGTTACCATTCCAAGGGAACACAGTCCAGGATTTACTCATCTTTAATGGCTGTTCAGTAGTGAAGTACAGCAAAACAGCTTCATGGATTAAAGACAAACTTGCTAAGTCCTAAGAGCATATTAAAATGTTTTCCTAGAGAATTAAAAAATTGATACTATTATACTTACACAAAAGAAGAAAAAACCCCAAGAATATTAAAGGTGCTTCAAAACATTTTCCCCTTTTGATATTTAATGGGTATTTTTATTGCTATGCTGAATATAAACACCCTAGATACATCCAACTGAATATTCAGTTACATAGATCGATAGAAGATAAAATTCTTTAATTAGAAATCACAAAAAGGAAAGATTGCCAGCATTTCTATGTGATATTTTAGCATAATATTCCAAAATTAGCCCTTTTTTTCTATATGAAAAAATCACCATCTATTTAAGGATTAAATATAAGCCCCAGATTAATGACAAATCAGGAAGGCTTAACTGCTTCAGACACTATAATATTTGGTCCAAACATCGGGCCTCAGATGCAGCAAGCAAGGACAAAGTTCTGGAAAGCAACTAAAAAAATCTCACTCTCATTTTGAAAGGTGAATTAGGCAGTAATAAGCTGACATCAAACTTTCACGAGGTTCACTGGGCAATTTCCAGAGGGAAGCTAAGGTAATATCCTTAGTAGAACAGTGTAGTAAAAGGGAGCAGCCCAAGGAAAAGGAGCTCTTTTATAATGCTACTACCCCATCTGTAATCTTAAATATTAGGAAGGCTAATGCACCTTTTTCCTGCTGAAAACCCAAGAATGACAGCCCATCATGGAGGATTTATGTTCACAATGGGCTCAGTGACAGTATTTTTTCTTTTTGTAGAGAAACTTCTCATTCGCCTCCAGAATGAACCCAGAGCACAGCAGCTGAAGGCCAGGGCATTCCTCCAACCCCATAGCACTGCCCCTATGCCTGGAGGGAGCAGCTGGTTCCTCTAAGGGCTCTGCTTCCCTGAGAGAGGAGGAACATGCCCTGTTCAGGACAGGCAGCTTTATTGGGAAGGCAATGACGAGAATCCAGCTGAGCACCAGTAAATTCATACCCACTTGCCCAGGTCCTTACAGGCTTCATGTAACACCTCTGATTCATCAAAACTTCCACAGATGATAAAAAATTAGCATTTTACAAGAGCTGTTTGCTAAGACCAAGCAACCTCTTCCTGTCCCTCTCTAAATGAGTTATGTTTCCAGGTGGAATTCAGAAACACAGGCAAATCCCTCAGCATTTTCACTGGCAACCCCCACACACTCAGCAGGCTACCCCAGGTTCCCTCCCAGCCTGGCCAAGCCACTTTGTCTTCCAGTGGCTTGAGTAGCAACCTGAATCAAGCCAGAAGCACATCAGATCCTAATTTCAGCTGGCATTCTTCAAGACTTTGCTAAGTCATTTGACCTCTTCATGCCTCACAACACAGCTTCAAAGTTCCTTGGAAAGCCACCGTTTCCATGTAAATCAGACGCCTCACAAACAGGTTTTCCAGGGTAGGTATGTGTGCCCATTAAGAGCCAATATCCTGCTGGGAATGGGCTGTGGAAGCTCTAAAACCAAGGTACAGGATTTCACATTCTACCACAGTCATTTAAAACATCCCTCTGGCTGGACAGATTTATTAGTTCCAATTAAATGAATTATGATATCATTTTTGTACAGTAGCTATTACATATGTAAAATAACTTCAGAATGTTCAATCAAAACTATGTTCATGCCAGCACAAATCCTGTTAAAGCCAATAGGTTATGTTCTCAAAAATCCCTCTTACTCTGTCCATAATACATTTTTCTCATGAGAGAGGCATTTTTGTAGTCCCATGACACTACAGTCTCTCTTTATACTCCAAGAGTTCTCTTAAGGCAATTCCAGAAATGTGCATCTTTCTGACCATTAGAGAGAACACATTTGGCAAAGAGGGACAGAGAGATGTAAAAACTGTATTAAGGGGACTAAATTGTGGCCATTCAAAGTCTTATTGCATATAAAAGTTCTTAAGCTACACAGAAAATTAATTGACAGAGAAATAAGGCAGTCTACTAGGAACCAAGGATAAAATTAGCAAAGGCCAAATCAAAGTGGGCTCAATTGCTGTGTGCCCTATTGCAATAGATAATAATAGTCTTGGTGCAATGTGGAAACCCACACTTAACATTTCCTGCTGTAGGGCTTCCCACAATTCAAAGAAACAGAGGAGACAGGCAGTTTGATGATAGTTATTGGAACAGATCTCATAGCAGAAACCTCTCCCCAGACGGAGTAGAAACAGGATGGATATACACCCCTTTTAGGTGGAACATGCATCAAATCTAACCTATAAAAGCAACTGAGGTCCAGTTTAGAAAACTAAATATATGAAGGAAAAAACCCTAAACCAAATAAAACCAACCAAACAAAACACCAAAAACCCCACTACTCAGAAAACCAGACACTAAACAGTCATCAATCCAAAGACAGCAAGAGTTGAGCACCTGAAGAGCTTTATGGTTTGCCCTTTACATCTCTGACTCCCTTTAGCAAAACTGCTCATCTCCATCACTGCCTGTCCCAGTGGCACTGGCACTGCCATCTGACTGTGCTGCAGTGTGAGATCATTACACACACTGAGTTAATTAATCAAAAGCTACTACCTGGCAAATGATGCAGCTCTTCACAGCGCAGATTGCTCAGCTTCAATTGGTCATAGCAATGCTCTCTGAAAAATCAAGATAGTCATGCTTAATCAAATACATAAGTACATTTTAAGTCTACAGCACATTGTAATCTAACCTAGGTAGATTTAAGAAAACCAAACAATTAAAAAAATCCTGTAAAAAAACCCTGACAATATACTGAACAAAACAGAATGCATCAGCTTCCAATAAAATACACCTTCCAGCTCCTACTGTCAGAGCTATTTGCAGCAGATGTTATCTTTCTCATTAGAAAAGAAGCAAATCAGATGGAAATTCCTATGTCATCCCAGTTATTTTAAAAATATTTTTATTTTTAGCACAGGACTTCCAGCTTATTGGAGGAGGCTGGGAATTATACTACCTCTGACAAGGTAGTCACTATATCCTCCCCGCCTTAGTTCTAATTATCAGCTGAAGAATTTGGGCTAAATTATAACTATACCCACTAGAGAATTCTCTCCTCTGACTCACGAGAGATGTCTGCACCAATTCCACTCTTGTTACAAACATAGGTCCAAAAATAGACCAAAATACACTCCATGGATCTGAGACTTTTGCCCCAGGAGTCTCATGCCATGCTAATGAAATATGGGAAATTCACCACTAACTTCAAACAAATCTAAGATCAAGCACAAAATTAACTCCAAAGATTTTATACTTATATAGAACCTTGCAGAAGATCTGAAATTATTTTACAAGCTTTAATAAATTAAGCCCTACATAATTCTTGTGAACTTGGACATATCCCATATGAGCAAGCAGAAGAACTTTAAAATTTGTTTGCAAAAGTAGCTACTAAATCAGTACCTGATTGTACACACAACCATTTTAACAACATGAAATTAATTTTTAAGAGCACTACAAAGCAATTGTCATTAAATGATTTTCAAAAGATCTGGCCTAAATTTCAAAACTATGGGTTCTATAACATGTATGTCAACCTAGAAGAAAAATCAATAGTAACACTTGGTGAAGCTGAAAACAATTGCATTTCCAAGTCATGCCCAAATACATTTATGGCAGATATTAGTCATGGCAGTTACCGTGTTCTCTGTACAATTCATTTTTCCTTGTGCTACAATAGAATTTTTTCTTATTGCTTTGCATTAGAGCACAGTCAGAACTACCTGGTTTTACAGTGTTTCTCCTCCCCTGAGGAAAGCCTCTCTATTCTTGAAACAACTTTTATGGCACTGTGATGATTTGGGGTCTTTCTGTACATCCTCATGACAATAAGAGTCAGTCCATCATCTCATGAAATAACATTTGACTCACACTTCTCTAAGCCCAAAATAGAACATTTAATGGCAGATATTATCACTCATACATTATATGTTTTACATCATACCTGTTAATTCACTATTGCCCCCAATAACAGAGTGGAATAGTCATGGAAAATTATAGACTCAAGAGAGGAGCTTGGTAAAGCAGACCACGATCCACTTCTGTTAACCAAGATCAAAGCTTTCTGCCTCATCTCTACTGCATTTGCTTCCCTTAATCACTTGGACAAGAATTAAGGCAGAAATCATAGTTGAAGTGCAAGAAATAATCCACTATCAAACTGAGGCAGTCACCAAGGAGAGATGTATTAACAAGGTTCCAGACTCTGAGGATGAATATTAGAGACCATGACATGTCACAGGGCTACATAAAAAAAAAAAAACAAACCAAAAACAAAAACACAAGACAAAAAACCAACCAAACGACACCTCATAAAATCCAAAAAAGCATTAGCAGATATTTACCCAATAGCTGCTTGCTCCCAGTTTACTTTTCCATAGCTCAATGACAGGCTGCTTCTTCTCAGAGCAGAGTTGAGACCTGCATGTTACTAATGCCCATGGTGCTGTTATCAAATTTGGTGCTTCAATTTTTGTCCAACACTTCGCAATGCTTAGAAGGCTTCAGTAAAACCCTTTCAGAGCACCTTCAGAAATAAACCTCTATCTGTTGAGCCCTGAAAATACAAGGCATCTGGCAATAAAAAGAGCATGGAGAGCCCCAGAAGGCCTAGAACCATCAGGGGCTGTTTGTAAAAAGGGACTCAGAGACTGGGCCCAGAGCAGGGTCATACCAGCACATCTCAGCAGGTCAGAGCCACAGTTCAGAGGGACCTTGACAAACAGGAGAAATGGGCTGACAAACGTCCACCCTTCAGCAAAGCCAAATACAAAATGCTGAACTTAAACATAACTCCATGTAGTGCCACAGCTTAGGGATGGGCTGGTGAGGTAACAGCAGTGCAGAGAACATCCTGGGAGACCACTAGTTCAGCTATCAACACTGAAATATATACAAACCCCAAAATACTTACTCTGTAAAACATCATGTTCTTTTTTTCTTTAATGAAGCAGCATCATGTCTAGCAGATGGTAAGCGGATGGCCAGGTTATTGTGTGAAGCAAAGGCTTCAGAAGCAAACCAGATTTTGCTGGGGATAAATGACTATCACCTAAAGTCAGCAAATTCCCCTGAGGAGACCCTTGGAGGGTAAGGAGGAGAGGCACACTGCAGGCAGGGGGAGGATGGAATGGCCCTGTTACCAAAATGGCTCCTTCTTTTATGAGGGCAGAGTGGAACTTTCCAGAAAACGAGGGCCCAGAGAACCACATGAGGAAAATCGGGGGCAAATCTGACCAATCAGGGAGCGGGGAGAGCGTGAGGGGGAAAACCAGACTCCATTTTGTACAGCCTGAATAATGACATTTCACTTCAGAGCTGTGAGTTCAGGAACCAGGAAACCTGGAACAACCCAACAAACTTTGGCTTACATGAAACAGCTCTTGCTTGTAGCTCTCCTTCTTGACACTCACTCTCATCAAGCAGTTTTGTGGTCTTTCTTCCATTTGGTGTAATTTTGTACTCCTACATTCCCCCAGAAATTTTTCTGGTTTAGGTAGAACAAATGGGAGGGTCTAGCTCTTTGCTTACCTTTAGGAATTTCTTATACAGAGCTCCTGGACAGTGGAGCCAACAAGACAAGGAATATCCTGCCTCAGAAAGTGAAGCAGGCTTTCCTTTGGTTGAAACCATGTGTACTATCTGCACTGCTAAGACGCCTTGGCAGTCTCTTTGCCATCTCTCAGTTAATATCAAAACAGGAGGTTTTGACCTCAGCTAAACAAAGCTCTTCCACCTCTCAAACACACAAAACACCAGTGCACAAGTAGCGTGTTTGTAGGGTGAGTAGCTCAAGGTGATTCCACCCCAGGGATCCCACTTGGTTCAGCAGAGACACAGACACTTCCTGGAGTGACATGCATCCTTTCTAAAACAAAGCCTTGGAACATCTTAAAGCTGGAATCTCCAGATGAGAAAAAACAAGGTGTAGGGGAGAAACCAAAAACCACAAGGCAATCATTAAACTCATAGTTTTTAGCACCTCAACAAGGACTACACTAAATATCAAATAAGCCACAATTTCAAATCAGAAATAGTGGACCACTGGAGAAATTACTAGGAAACCAAGGTGCACATGGGTATTTGGAATCTTCCATTTGTTGTATAGAGGGAAAAGAGAAGAATGGTATCCCAGCCTGTGCAGAGGAGTGCATACTCTATGGCCAGAGACTGAACAACTATTATCTGATAATCTGAAATAAAAAACATCACCATATTTGGATAAATGGACAAAAATTCAATGTCACAATCTTAAATTAAGCCATGTGCATCAGAATAACAGCTGAATATGATTAAACAGAGGTAAAGTGCAGAGAGTTAACTTATTTCAGCTTAAGAAATCATCAGGTCCACTGGGGTTACAAGACACCTAGAAATAAACCTGCATAATTTAGCAGCTATATATTTTGAGTGTATGCCTTCCTATACCATTTTAATCAAAGTAACAGTTCTGAATGCATACACAACAATGGAAATACATACAGAACAGGAGAAACAAAGTTAAAATAAACCCAGAGTGAAGCAGATCAGTATGCCTGTTAACTTGCACACCTAGGTTCCTCAGAACAAAAAGTATGATCAGCTCTCACTCCAAGAGATGTCCATAATGCCCCAGTGCAAGAAGAACTGGGGCAGTTAAGACTCAGTAAAAATAACCATGAACTGCACGTTAAGTCAGGAGGTGAGAACACCAGACTTGGGCTAAAGTATTTTTGCTGCAGGGCTGGGAGAAGGATGTGTTTAGTCTGTAGGCAGGAACACCACTTGACTGTTCTGTGGTGTCTTTTATCCTTATATTGATAGGGAGCACAAGATATACTGATAGATCTGGCCTTTTTGCCTTTTGTTCAGAGGTAATTGTAGACCTCTAGTTTGGATCAGCTTGTCTGAGCTTACACAGACAGACCACAGCATTTGCCCAAATTGCTGTTTGTTTAAACTTAATCACATTGTTTAACTCTGCACTTTACAGCTGCCAGCAATTAATATCATGTCAAAATTTTTAAGACCTATTCATTGTCTATCTTTTTTTTTTCAGTTATATGTAGCAACAAGAAATCTCAACCTAACTACAATTCATGTTAATGTGAATTAGCTGGATGCAGCACTGCTGATGAAGCTCCAAGGTACTTATCAGAGGAGAAGCAAAGTTCTATTTTTGCCTGCTAGGTTCTGTAACATTTCAGGTCATTTTCCAGCAGGGAGTACAGGGTTGGGGGAAACAGCAGTCCTGTGGCTGGGAAGGTCTGTTCCTAGGTAAATCAGTAAGAATTGAAAAAACCCATTTTACAAAAAAGTGTTCTTCAGCATTGCTACCTACTTTCTCTATTTATTTGCACCTATAAAAACCTATAAAATGTCTGCAAGACTACAGTGAAGGCTGATTGGTGTGGAAAAGATGAACTATATGTCTTTTGATGGAGATTCTCTCTGTGCAGCACAGAATACAAAGTTGGGACAGCGGGTCTGGGTGTGGCAGTCCTGGCTGTTGTTCCAGGACTGGAGACACATGGTCCTCCCTGTGCAACTCAACACTTCACTCGGTAAACTGGACACTGCTGATTTCTCCTCTTGGTATGTCGTATCTTCAGTTAGGAGCCAGTGCCATGGGGATCCTCAACCTCCTGCACACACACACACCCCCCTTCTTTTCTTTACAAGGGTACCTTCAGCTTGTTGTCATCTCTTTAGAGCAGATAAAATATGACAAGTTATTACCATCTGCCTACTGGGCAGTACCAAGCAATCCATACAGTGTGTCCTTTGCAGAACACTGAAGCACTTTGCTGCACTTGTATGCTAAACTTTCTATTTTCAGCATCAAACAGGGATACAAATTTCAGGTCTACTGAATAATGGGATGCATGGGATATATCCTTGAAATAGCTCTTGCATTGATTTCTCAGCACAGCAAGTATCTTTCAGTTCAAGAAAGTCCCACCAGATGAGAAGGCAGCTCCCCACTTCTCCCAGCACCACATTTTGAGAATAACATAAAAATTCATTACTGCAAGTTTTCACTGATCCTCGCACTCAAGAAGCAAAGCCTGAACCATGCATCGCCATCAGCCTTGTCCTTTCAGTCTTCCTTTAAAGATTTACTGGATTATTTTTTCATTCTGTCCTACTCCTGTCAATATCATCCCAGTATTCAGGAGAGAAGTACATATGACATATCAAACTCTGTGTTTACAGTTTGAGATTAGATGTCCGTAAAATCCTCTTTTTTACTACTGGAAATATATCATGTTCCACTTGTGCCCAGTGAAATGCTACACATACATAGAGAAGATTGATGGAGATGCAGCACTAACAAAGTCCAAAAGAACAAATAAATCATCTCTATATTTGGATGGAAATAAATTCTTGGGAGAGGAGACTTAGACTGTCATTCCTGATCAGCTCAGGTATCTCATATTCCAGTGTTATTCCCTTAACAAATAAACATTTTTTAGCACACTTAACCACACATCAGAGAAATAATCTCATCTCAAGCTTTTCTGAGTAGAGAATTCAAGCATTCTCCAACTCAGAAGAATGCTTTTGTCTCCCTCATTTCCTATTTGTCAAGGATCATGCCTACAACATGAACTTTCCATTAATTTTGAAGGCTCAAGATATCTTGAAGTTTCTTACTATCTCAAAAAGTAGGTTCAGAGAATCACATGGGCATAAAACTCAAAAAATTAATATTACAAAACTGATTATCAGTTGAACTCTGATCAAGATCAATATGGTGCAATATAAACTAACCCAGGTAAACTGATATAATTCCACAGTTTACCTGTATTTGTGCAGGCTGAAATTGTTATGCTAAGCTTAATAACTCCATTCCTCTGAACTCGGTTACCTACAGGGTCTTGGGTTTCACATTTTTCCACACTCAGCTGGCAGAAATCTCTCTCCCATTTACAAACTGAAAGCTAAGCCTGAAGCACTTCAGCTCGCCTTCTGCCATATGTTTCAGCTTCACAAGTTTGGTCTTCTATTTGCAGAGTTTGGGTTTGCTATTCTTAGCATTTCTGCCTGATGAAAAGCTTGTTTTCTGGTGAGTTGTAGCAGAGACATCACCAAAGCTCCAAGACTCAGATTCCAAACTCTGTAGCATGCACTCCTCTGATGGCTTTTAGCTTTGTACAGCTCCAAAGTGCAGTTCAGGCTGTGAGTGCATATGCTGTACTGACCCAGGGCTTCCCATATGCACTGAAATGAGTTTTCTTCTCTTTGGCAACAATAAATAATCTAATAAAAAAGATACTGCATCTTATAAACAGATTGTTATTCCTTTGCAGAATTCCCCAAGGGCCAGCAAACTTTGACCCAGCAGACTGACATCTCCAGGCATATCAGATTTAAAAATAAAATACCCAGCACTTCTATCAAAATATCTATCACTTGCTCACAAAACCACATGCTACCTCAGCTGTTTCAGAGTACTTTGAACCTAAAGTCCATCCAAATAAGAATGTAGATGTTCTGAGGTGGCAAGTGGCAGGGTGACAAGAAGCAACTTTAAATAAGGTCACACTGTGGCTGCCAACAGGAAAACAGAATGAATTTATACATTTTAAAGCAGACTCAACTGCTTTAATTGATCCCTCACAAGGGTCAATTGCTCACAGTCTCTTTGTGTGTAGGAGAAGGGGGCCACAAAAAGAAGCTGCATGTTACAAGTTAAAATAATCAAATGAAGAGGATATTCAGGCAACACACAATTGATCTTAGATAAAAATTGCATTAGTTCAGCCTATCTCAACCATTAATTTTTGGGGTTTCATCTAATTGTACTACTGCAAAACCATTAAGTTAATTAGGCTTAGAAGACTAAGAGTATCTTACTTCCAGAAGAATCTACACTGGACTATCTTCAGGGATCCGCCTTTTGTTCATGGCGATGATTCTCTCCGGCCAGTGCAGGATTTTCCCACGAACCATTATGACTTTCCCTATCTACCATTCCATACTTCCTTCTTTCATACACAAAAAAATATTCAATTTTATATTGTAACTCATGACACAGTGATGTTAGTTGCTTTTTCAACTTCTGAGAGTTTCTAAGGCAGCAATTTCCCAGATTCCTCATTCCACTTGCTTTGATTAGTTAGACCTGGAATTTAGGAACAGAGTCCAAAATCTCTCCCCTTCCCATTCCTCAGAGAGGTCTGACACCTTCCTGTCATATGGCATTATGCCTCCTTTAAAACAAAACTGCACGGAACTGCCAGGTTCCCTTCTCACATGACAAATTCAGCTCTGAAATCTGTTCTCCATCATACCCAGCTCTAACACTACTGATTATAGGTTTCTCTCCTCTCCTCCCTCCTGCTATTGTAAGTATGTTTCATATTAATTTCCTTACAAAGGTATTGGCTGTAAAATTAAAAACAATTGAAACCTTTCATCCCAAATTTACGAGTTCAGGAGATATTTCTAAACAACATGGGCAAACAGTACATTTGGCATAAAAAAAGAGGCTGCTCCCATTTCACTTCAGATTACTGTTTGTGACTTCATCTTCATTCTATAGCTCGCTTCACCAACGTGCTCTGCAGCTGCCAAACATGCCCATGCAATTGTTACTCTCTAGAATGGCAAATCCAGCTGTACACACAAGGAGCCAGGTGTCAAGGCATATTTAGGATAGCAACTATTGGAATTGGTGGAGTCACACACTTATATACTACAATGAAGCTGGGGTCAAATTTTAGACACAAATTAAAGCAATGCAGAAGCTAAAACCGCTCAAGAGGAAAGTTTTCCATGGCCTTGGCTCCACTGCCACAGTGCTGTGACCTTTTGGGTGTTGTCAATGCTTGAGAATGTTGGGATAAGACTCATTACAGAGCAAGTTGCATGAAATCCAGTGACCTCTGACATCAAGTGGATCAGACTAGACAATCTGATTATGTCTTCTGTGAACCTCCTAAAACAGATGGATTAGATCCCCCAATGAAAAAGACTTGGCAGGGCCCCCCACTGCTCTTAGGGCAGGGGTCTCACCATCAGTGCTTCCAGACAGAAATCAAAGCCAACCTCTCAGTCACCTCCTTGAAATCTGACAATATTTTTTCTTGATCAGTGAGGACCAGAAAGCAGCTTGAAATTTTTGTTCTTTATAATTCTGCTGTAATCATAGAGTAGAGAAGCTAGGAATTTGTGTTACTTGGAATTTAGACATGAATCAGCAAAGAAGGGATACTCCACATGGTAGAGTGCCCTTGAATTAGAGGGAAACTGCAAAGGGAGTGATTCTCATAGCTCAGGCTATTGAGGTTTGTGCCCTAATTCTGCACAGCCAGGGAGAAGATACACACACATAGTGCTTCTTGAAGAATAAATGGTGCTAGTGATTCCTGACTCTCCCATCATTAAGTTTTATCCATCACAAGCACAAGTTCCTGTATGCAGCCCTATTTTATTGTAACCAATATAAAACAGTTACTTGGCAAAGAGAAACGGCGGATTGACATTTGCTACATTTGCCAAACGACTAAACAGATACCATTTCAAATACATACAAAGCAAAAAGACAGGTCAGTGCATGAAAAGGGCCAAAGGACAATGAAGCATGAAAGCTACACAGAGCAGAAGCTGTGAATTGTGACAACCATCTCATTTTAAAATACTTTTAAAAGAATTACCTGCATTTTCTAGCATTCGCTAAAAATTAAAGCTCAGCAAAACAGAACCTGTATTTCTACAAGACAGAACAATTGTCCCATTTCACATAAAACAGAAAAGGAAGCTGGTGAAGTCAGGTTACTTCACAGCTACAAATCCAGCTCTGCAAACACCAGTCATCTGCAGAGGACAGAGAATTTCCCCTTGGGCAGGAGGCCTGAGAAAGAGCCATCACTAGTCCTGGTAGAGGAGAGAAACTGCTGCTACATGAAAATAAAGATTATGGTGTTTCACAGGGAAATCCACAATAAAGGATGACTGCATAAATAAAATTCTTACTACAGCCCTTTTTCAACAGATTGTAACTGTACACACCTAATATGACTGGGGATCCACCCAAAAAGCTGCTCCTGCAAGTAATCTGCATGTATTGCACCACTTCTAATGGAGCAGTTCAGAGATCACAGTTCACTTTGTCTGGAAACAACTTCAGTGAAGGCAATCAGCAGTTTTACAGACAACAACTGATACCAGTGTCTCTCAGGTCTCATTTCAGCCTGCTTACAAGAATTGGTGGTCCAACAACCTAATTCTCCTGCCTGGGCAATTCTAAGGTTGGGCATCCAGTTAACAGTGCAAACACAAACATAATGAGGCCCCACATTGCACTGTGGAGCGTAAGGTGCCGCTTTTCTTCCCTGTGACCCACCTAAACGTGCACAAATAGCCATTTGCTTTTGGGAGCAAAAGAGAAAGTTAAAAATTGTCCTAACCAGATGAATAAGGCAGCCTCGGCTGGCTGTGCCTGTGCTGGTACACCTTGACAAGTGCTGCCAGCCACCAGCCACGCTGATGCTCTAGGTGAGTCACCACAAGCCAGTCAAACTCAAGAAGCAGCAGTTCCATGACCAGCAGCAGAGTTTATCTATTCTCCACTTTGGAGTCCAGCTGTGCTCCAAAACTCTTGCTTCATCAGCTCAGACTACACAGCAATGCCAGCCCCAGCTGCCACGCCCACCTCCCAACTCCAGCCCCCTCAGGAATCAAATCAGGCCTCTGAACACAGAACAACAAAACTGCTCTGATTTGCAGCTGCTTGAAGTCTGTGTCTCACTGCCTTTTTGAGACTGTTCTAAGTGATGCTTCTACCGACCCCTGACTCCTGAGCATCCTGAGGTACCCAGTGTTGAGAGAGAGTGCTTGTGTGCGTGTTCCAGCTGTGGTGTGAGCTGACTGGACAAGGACTGGCAAACAGGCCCCAGAGACCACATCCAAACCAAAGTTCAACTTACAGCTCGGAGTCTTTGCCCTTTAAAGCATTTTCCTGCACCACTGTGTGCCCAGAAAATGAGTGGGCAAATGGAGAAAGGCAAACAGAGGAGGCACTGATTACAAAAGTCTATTTCTGATATTCTTCATGTGCTTAGTGACATCATCCATCAGAGCCAGATGTTAGAGATTTAAGATGAACAAATTAAAAGCCTGCTTTTTGCCCTGGGCTTATTTTGCTTTGTAGTGCATCTCATTAGTGTGGTTTCCTTTAATGGCTCATTTAGTTTTTGGTCTGAAAACTAGAAATTAAGCAAAAGTTAATTTAAGCAAACATTTTTGTACAGCCTCTTGCTGGCACCTTAGAACCTAGGGAGCTTGTGAAGGGCAGGAAAAAAGACTTTCTGTTTATCCACCTCACCACAAGTTTTTTGATGCTAAAATGTTTAGGTTCTAAATACCAAAAAGGGGATATTTATTTTCTTAAGAAGTGCTTCCATGAGAATTTAGCAGTCTGAGGTTGATAGATTTACCCTTGGTGGCCAATTTTAATTGGCAATATCCCTTTAAAAACAAAGGGCCCTAGCTCCAAAGAGGTGCTTTGAATGAGAAAACAACTTCAGTTTTGAGAAGTTCAGATGCCTGGAACCTGACATCTTCAAAGCAGAAAGTGCTTTCCCCAAGAGAATAAGCTTCCAAAGAAATTGAAGTAAAGGCCAACAGGGTTTGTGGAGGAGATCTTAAGAACTGAATAGAAAAGAGAATCAAGTCTTTAGACTTTCAAATAAGAGCATACATAAGAAAATTAAATTTTTCTCTATGAAGTTACTCAGACTTTAAATTGCAGATGCAGAAAATGCTAAGAGTTTGTGTTAAGCAATGAACCAGACAAAGCTTTTACCCTTCTGCCCTCATTATATATCAGACAGACACTCACAATTGCTTTCTAAATACCTCACTGTTTTATGTTGAGGACACATGATCCAACAGCCCAAAGACACTCCATGGGACTTCAGAGTTTAATGCTGCTGAACTTCTCTCCATATGCTGCCACTG
>JAWWEW010000012.1:22442037-22488162 GCA_035583185.1 Anabacerthia variegaticeps | reverse complement strand
TTCTAGGAAACAAGTCAAGTCTTCTGAGACCTACCTCACAAGTGAATTCTCTGAAAACATATGGCAATATACACAAACATTTCTGAAGACTTTTATAGGCTACTCCCTTCAAAAGAAAAAAAACCACAATGAAGATGCTTCCTGCCATGTCCCCCTGCTTTTTTTGTCCCACTTTGTTTCTTAAATTCTGGAATTATCCAATTTGAGCATTGCTTATTATTTAAAATGAAAGAAAACTTTGGCATAGACATTGTTCTCAGAAGGAATCTCACATATTTTCAGACTATCTGCAAGTTTGTAAAGTCGCCAGAGGATAGACATGGAAATAAAAGGCATTTTAAACAATCAAACACAAATACGCTGTAAAATGAGCATGGCCTTTGCAATGATTATGCTCATAAGTTCTTTTTTAAAAAGCAAATGCTATGACCAGATTCATCCTCTTATTTTGATAAAACACTTCACAACTCTGAACTGCCAGTCAAGAATTCACATGTCATCTCCAAATCCTGTGTTGATCCCTTCACCTTCACTTACTGAGATTAAATATCCTTCCCAGCAACCACAAGCCTGAGATTCATTTACCTACACCCCTGAGCAAGGGCAATCCTGCAGGGGCACCTACAGAGCAGGGGATCCAGCTCAGCCTACCACAGCCACAAGTGAGACTGAGGAGAGGGCATCTGCTCCCTCTCACAGACTGAAGCCTTGCCCTTTCCCTCTGTAAGGGCACATGCAAGACCCAGATTTCCCTGGAGAGCAGCCCTAATAAGGTATAGCCAGAGTCCTAATCCAAGACAGATCACCCTCTGGGTTCAAACCTGCTCCTTTTGCTGCAGGCCCTGGGGGTTCTGGTGGACATCAAATTAAACAGGAGCCAGCAAAGGGTCCTTGACACAAAGAGAAATTATGGTACCCTGGGCTGCACTAGGCAGAGCGTCACCATCATGTCAAGGGAGGGGATCTTTGCTCTCTAATCAGCCCTGGAGTGCTGAGTCCTGTTGTGGGCCCCATAGTACAACAAAGACATGGACATACTGAAGGGAGCCCAACAAAGGGCCATTATGAAGAAGAGATTGGAGCACATCACATATGAGGAAAGGCTGAGAAAGCTGGGACTGTTCCACCTGGAGAAGAGAAGGCCCAAGGGGATCTTACCAACACATATCAATACCTGAACAGAAGGTGTTGAGAAGATGGTGCCAGGCTCTTTTCAGTGGTGCCCAGGGAAAGGACAAGAGTTGATAGGCACAAACTGAAACACAGGAGGTTTTGATCATAAGGAAATCCTTTGTTACTGTGAGGGTGACTGGCACAGATTGCCCATGGAGTTCATGGAGACTCCACTATTAGAGGTAGTGAAAAGCCATCTCAACATCTGGGCAGCCAACTCTAGGTGGCCCTGCTTCAGCCCCGCTCTGGGGGACAAGATGACCTTCAGAAGTCACTTACAACTTCCGCCACTCTGTCATATCTCAGTATCTTTGCTCATTCCAAAGCTGAAAACAGAAAACCACACCCTCAGACACTTCACTTTTTATTTACTTCAGGAAAAACCTGGTGCCTGATGCTGAGAGCCACTGCATTTATTCAGAGCACTGCTGAGTACCACAAAAGGTTACGTGGGTGCAACAGCCCAGTGCCTCTGTCCTGCGGGTTTGAGGCCTCAGCCACACAAATACATTTAGGAACAGCAAGGGAGAAGATCTCTTGCACCACCAAGCTGAGCAGTAGCAAGCTGAAATCTAGTCAGACCCAAGACACGCACCCTGAATACAATATGGAAAGCAGCTCACTGCCTAAGGGCTGCTGCAATGAGCCAGGAGTATCAGAACTGGAAAGAGAATCAGCCAGGCTGCAGAAAAATGTTCTTTCAGGCTCCTTTGACCTATGAAAGAAATCACCTTTCCCACACCAGGCAACTTGCTTGCAATCATATATAACTTAGAGCAATGCCCTTTACCACAGGACTTTACATATCAAGTGTCAAAATATTCAAAATTATATATTCCAGTGTAAGCCTTCTTATACCATACAGTGTCAGGTATAAGAAACCAAATTTTCCCTTTTCTTGAAATTCCAACAACCACTTAAACCAAGTCAAAATGGAAGTATCTGAACTCAATTCATAAATGAACACACATTGAAAACAGAGTCCAGTGAGGACTGTAACACAGCAATGATTAGTCTGAACTACACATTGTTGGTACTGAACACTCATTTTGTCCCCATTTGTCATGCAATCACTTATGTAGCCACTGACAGCAACATATCAGAGTTCTTATGGAAAAGGAGCAAATTGTCTTGCTCCGGTCTGAAGAGGAAAGTCAACAGAGCAGCGAACTAAATGGAGGTCACAAAGAAACACACCCTTCCACACACACCACTGCCCCTCACTACTGAGCAAGAAAAGGTTTTAAAATGCAAATCAGATCTCTGGATAGCAACAAATCATTACAAGCAGAAAACCTTTCAGCCCAGTACTTTTACTTCAAGATGACATACAGTTTAATGTTGGTGCTATAAAACCTCAGTGCTGTTTCTAACTTGCCGTTCTGCTCTCCCCTCAGATTTACTGCAATGGAATTGAACCAGGGTTATAAAGAGCATGAGTAGTTAAAAGAAATTCTATTTGATCCTGGAAATAGTTTCAGAATGGACAATTAAATCCATTTTTCTGGCAACTCAGATAGTCTCAGCAGTCAGTGTTGTAATTTGTTGTAAAGCCTACCACACATGAAATATCGTGGCTATCAGCTTCTGGCTTTTTAATGGTGTGATGCCAACCACAAGAGCTCCTTAATAAAGCAAAGCATAAAAAGACCAGAAAAAGAACATTTTTCATCTTCATTTTGCAAAACTGAAAAATCCTCAGACTCTCAAGATAAAAGACACCACAAAGAAGACTTTTATATTAATTGTCTATGATATGCAATTCAAACATTCATACAGATTTGCTAATCTCAGAGTGATATTAATGCAATAAGGACTTAGAACACCCAGGAGGACTGAACATGGATCAAACAAAACTTTCAATAAGTCTTCTGTGATTTGGGCTGGGGGATGGGACAAAAACATCTGACACTTGTCTGGCTTTTTAAAATCTTGACAGAGAATTTTGTTCCTCCCAGACACAACCTCTGCTCTCCTAACAAGGGGTTCTACTTCTCTCACTGCATCCTTTCACCTGGATTGAACTGAAAACATACTGTGGATTTCTGCAAAGTATCAAGAGAAGACAGCTCCCAACTTCAGATACCATTGGTAGATCTAAATACATTCTGCATGTAACAACAGCTGTGCAACTGTACATTTCATAATTTAAAGAACAGTTTTCAGTGACATTACATCTCAACTATTCCATTTTTCTTTATAAGGATAGACCTGCAAACCATGTGCCTACCCTCACAAAAGTGTAACTGATAACACATACTGTACACAGAAAATAACTTGTTGAAAACACATTTAAAACACTTAAAAATATAAATGCCAATAAATGACCCTTTGTCTTACTTTGTAGTGGTTGATTGTGTCAGAGCACATAAACTCCTTTCCAAATTATTTATTTACAGTACCTTAGCACACTTTAATTTTGCTGACCCCTGCACCTAAAAATTATAAAAGCACACCCATCCTGCCTCTCACACAAGCTTATTCTAATGCATATGAGGGCAATTACTTCTGGACAACTCTGATGAATAACTGTGCTCTTTGCTAAGCTTGTCACATTGACCACTGGCCAGCAATACAATTAATAAAGTATTGCTGTCCACATAGCACATTAATAACTAGCCTGAACTAGAGGTGGCAAGTCTGATAGATCCAGTGCATTTTAATCTTTCATACCCTGCCAGCTCAGAAGATTAAAGGAAATCTTCAGGACAGTCTCCACATGCCAGAACTGGGTTCCATGACATCCCAGCCAAGTTACAAACTTGAGACCTGATATTGCACTAATGCAACTCAGTTGGACACTTCGAGCTTCATTTCCAAATGTTGCATTGCCTTGTGGTCAAAACATTATCTATTTATTTCTCATTCCTCTTTATATTTCTGAAAGGTAGAATTGATTAAAGTTGTCAGTTCAACCAGAACTCATTTGAAAATAACCACCATAAATTTAGTGCACTCTGAAACCTTGCTTAATAATTCTATAACATTTAGAATGGCAACAATCAATCTAGGAAATGTCCCACCTCTTCAATACAATAAAGGATGAATTAAAGCTCAGTCATGAGCAGCCTTCTTTTAGAGACACGAAAGGCAGGGAAAATGCTTGAAAGCACCTCACTGGTCCTAATCATTAGTCACCAAAAAAGACCAGTAAAACGGCATGAAGAAGGATCCCTATCTCTACCAGAGCCCACCATGTGGAAGGGCACTGATTCCCAGACTTCCAGGTAACAAGTAGTAGGCTGTCCCAACACTAAGACTATTCACCTTCAAGAAGTACTTCAAATCTTTTGTGTTTTATTTCCAACTTTAGAGATTTTGTAATACCAGCACCTGGCACAGAACTGTTCTTATCCACACATGAAGGTATTTATAGCTTATGAGTCTGTAAAAGAATTACCAAAGACCCCACATACAAAAAACCCCAAACAAACAAAAAAATCCCTAAATAAACAAAAAACAAACCCCCAGAAAAACCAACAAAAAAAACTCCCAAAAACTCACTGGTAAGATTCAGAATATCTAATGAATCCACTTAGTTGAAATTTCTTAATTGCTTTGTTAATGTGTAAAAAAAAAAAAACCAAACCAACTTAATATGAGAATTCAATGCCAGAAAAGACATGTAGACACCTTAACATTACCAAAAAATCCCCCAAATATTAGAAAATTTTTCCTTTCCCAAAGGGATATACCAAGTATCTGGAACTGTTTGACAGAAATTAGACAAACCTGTCATTGCCTCTGGAAAAATGAGGATATATCAAATCATCCAACATGGAGTGAGGACTGTCACCAATATATTTGCTCAGTACTTTAAAGGTGCATTTTTCAAAGCTGGAGAAAAAAAACCACAATGTAGCCCAGTGACAAAGAGAATTTACAAGCATAAGGCAATCTCAGACCGCTAAGTAATTACTACACTCCAAAACATTACAATTCCATGATCAAAAGGATGAGCTTGTCCAAAAGATAGGAACAGCATCAAGATAGGACAAAAATTAAGGGTGGAGGGAGTAACTAAGGTTTCAACTGCTCCCCTGGAATAGTCACAGCCCACCAGAAACACTCAGAGGAACCCATCAAGAGTGTATCAATGCCATGCCTTACAACAATGTGCCAAGGACCCCGGTTCAAAGGCGTTCAGTTGAGGACAATTACAGTAAGAAAGCTGGGGAAGGGAAGCTGAGACCAGAGAGGACATGATTTATTTCAATATCACGAGTAATAAGTCTCTGCCACAAGTTACCACCTGAAGACTCTTGTTTACCTGCCTTCAAATTAAGAGTGGTCTGTGTCTGGCACACTCCAGTTGGTCACAGTGCAGACTCCATGTGAAGCTGGCAGGGCACAAGTGTGGCACCAAAGCAGGGTCCTCACATGCACTAAGCTGGTTCTGCCCTAGCAAGCACGAACAGTGGACCTCAAGTAAATTAAGACCCAGAGAAGGCCCCAAAGGAGGTGTAATTAAACCCACTGTAGCATCTCACTGACACAACCATAACACTTCCAGGAGCAGAAGTTGCCTCCCTCTTTGGCCCAGTGCTGTATGATGCACACCATGCATTGCTTAGACCTCTAAACAGGACCCAGGTGACTTTGAGCAGCGTTGTCTTGCATCACAGATATTCTCTTACTGCTCTCCCATTTTAAGTGGTCTGCCTGACATGTCTCTACATGAAGCCATTCCAACTTTCAAGTGTTTCCTAATGCAGTGAACAAAAACTACACACACAGGCTATTGGCAGGAAAAAGCTAGCAACTAGCAACCACTTGATTATCAGAAGGCTTGTCTTTATAGTTTCTTATCTGTCCATGTGCACACATGCCACATGCTATTGGCCAGGCACTCCTGTCCACGAGCCTTAGACCACGTTCTGGTAGGAAGTTCACATCTCTCCTCATGCTGGTGAGTCTCAAAACACATCTTGTTATTCACACATGTTTTTCTCCATTGTTTTTCTCCTTTCTTCTACTTTCCCACGCCTGGTACAAGGCTATAATTGTTTTCTCCTCTGCTTTCCCATGCTTACAGCTGCATCCTCTCAAGGCCAAAGCTGTCTTCAACCCAGTAATCTTCCACACCTCAGAGTACCAGAATGGGTCAGCACCATCTCAGGCAACAATCAGATCACCACTGAGGTCTTTGTTCCAGCTGATAAGCACAGTCCCACTGAAATACCTGTTCTTCCTTATGTTGTTAAGGTACATAAAGCCCTAGGATAAAGCTTCCTAGGCAACCTGAAGCACTGCAGTCCTGTCCCAAGGTTATGGCTGACAGCAGCCTGCTCAGCTGTGAAGAGAGATTTGCTGTCTATTAGCTTATCTCATTGTGAGCTAAGCCCAGCTCATGGCCCAGGAATGGATTATACCCACAGGCAGTTTGCTAAGGATGTTCTCAGCCTCCCAAAGCCCTTCAGTCTTCAATACTTTGCTTCACAATGCTGAGAGTGAAAGCTGTGCCACCAGACTGTCTTGCTATAGTATTTTTAATTATGCTTTATTTTGCCTTTGGTTTCAAGGGCATGTTTAACACCCTAAGGCTAACACAGTGGGATATCTTATTTGTCTATTTACATTACATTAGAATAAAAGTGACATAGCAGAAGCAATGTGGATTTTGGAAGCTTCTTTTCATTCTCTTTTAATAGAAAAGTTTAATAAGGGAATCTTGATTTTCAGTAATGAAATGGAAGTCTGTAGAAGTGGCATAATATACTGGCAGTGGATTGAATCACAGTTTGCACTTAATTACAAAGGCGGCTTTCATAAGATTACCCATGCAAATTAGCTGTCTCTTTCCTATGTGCTTAAGGATTGCAGAACCAAAAGGCATTTTGTACTGTAAATTGTGAATGAGAAGATAGCAGCACCCAGTCATAACACCAGTTTAAATTATCTGTTAGAAGTGTGCCTAAAAGCATTTTCCTTATAATGGACCACTTTACCAGCTTAGTGTACCAGTTCAGCTGCAGAGATTCATTCTATCATGAAATTTTGCATGCAAACTCTTTCTGAGAAAAAATATGCATGTAAAATGTAACTAGAAAGGATTCTCATGGGAAAAAGAACATATAATGACCACCTGAGGAAGGATAGATAGGAGCTGGTAGAAGGAATAACCAAAATGACAGTCCTCTGACATAACAGAAGCCTCAGAAAAAAAGCATATATTCCAGATATTTCTATCAAGTGTTCTCAGCATAAGCAACGTAAGGGCAGCAGGAAGTGGTGAGAAAGCTCAGCGTCAAAATGCTGGAGTTCAGAGAGGGGAGACTGTTGGTGCAAAGCATTTGTTCATTGGCCTGGAAGCTCTGCCACCAAATTACAGATGGCAAAGTCCCATCTCCAGTTTTATATAGCCTGTTCTCCTAATAGTTTTTTTAAGAAAAGAGAAAATCTGACCTTCAGGAGCTATGCAGTAAAAACAACATTTACAAATCTTTTCAAGGAAGCCGTTAAAACAAGTTCTTTCTAAATGCAGTTGTTCTTTTGGCTTTCTGAAAAGGCTGTTGAAGGGAGTTGTCACAGCAGGAGAGTCACAAAACACACTCTGGCAGCCACTCTTGCAACAGTTACAGGAAGAATTTTTAACAGTGTTTTCCAAGTGAAAACAGGTAGGATACAGTGATGACAAGTGAACTAAAAGGTGGTATTCTACTTCCTATCCACACAGGTACTCTTTGCAAGGCCCAGCATAAATGGGTGCTATCAGCTTGCTGTCCCACTCAAGACTTTTTTTATGTAGAGACAATTTTTAATGAACAAAATGTGCTCAGTGACCCAAACCAGCCCACTATTACCGGGAAGGCACCATCTCGAGAAGATTTTATAGGCATTTTCAAGAATGTTTGGGATGAACTTTAGTTAAAGCAGCCAATGAAGGAGTAGAAATATGTTTTGAGTTTATTTAACTCTCCCTTGTAATCAGCTACCATTTGTGTCAAATGGGAATACTCATGACAACAGCATACTTGAAAAACAGAGCCTTTGTCAAACACTCTGTCTGCAGGAAGCCAACAGACCGCAGGAACGGCAATGATTCCCACTGAGCCTCTTGTCCTGATAATTCTGTGGCTTGAAACTGGGGCCTGAGGCATCTCCAGGTCTGGGACAGCTTAGAAAGCACTAGGCATTCTGGTTCAGCTACGATAAAATAGCTATTTTCATGTCTGCTGCCATATGCAAAGACCTGAGAGGCACAAGGTGCCCCTCCTTGAGTAGGACCTGCAGTCACTAAGGGTCCTGCTCACAGCAACTATGAAAATGCAGAACAAAGCACATCATCTTTACTGCCATGGCACTGGCACCCCAGTAGCCAGACTAATTCAATTTCAGCAGGGCTCAAGGAGGCAGGGTATGAGAGATGACTGGCATGACCAGAGACATTATCCACTAACACAGAAGGGTCTGCATGCAGCTGGCAGGAGAGCTGCATGTGGAAGAAAAGTATATTTTGGAAATAACATGCTTTTAATCATTGTCTGAAGTAAATTTAAAGGGGCTAGCCTTTTAGGATTCCTGCAAATGATCTTTGGTGAGCAAATGTCCTCATAGAAAACAGAGGAAGAATTCCACTCAGGAAAGATCACTGAAAAGAGGTCTTCAGGAATCTGTTTCAATTCCTACTCTTGGACACCCTGGAGATGTTCTGAACAACCAGACATGTTAGAAAAGATGAGAACAAAGCTCAGGGTCAGTGAGATATTCAGTCAGCTAGATGCTGCCCAAAATCTTTGCCTCAGTGCCTTGGGAAGAGGAAGGCTGTGGGCAACATAAGGAAAATATAACATGTCTGAAAGGAGAGCAGAGTAAGTGTGGTCAGTGACTCAAAAGCAACAACATGAAGTGTTTGTGTCTCAGCCTGTAATGTGTACTATTCACTGAACCTCTGATAATGACTGGAGAATGAAGAAAACTAAACTAAGATGACACAAAAGGCACATTTTTCAAGAAAAAGGGGCATGTGATTGTTCAGGTACCTAAGAAAAGCACAGCCCCTGCGATAAGAACTGGAATTGCCTACTCTGTCTTTCAAATTTAGCTCAGCATCACTCAAGCAGTAAAATGATCACCCTATATTTAGTGCTAATGACTCACTATAAATTGTGATAGTTTTGATTGCCCATGCTGCTCACTGTCTTACAGAGTTGCCTTGAAAGTTGTCCCTATACAAAGATACCTCTGCAGGAACTCAGGTTAAAGAGAAATTATATATGATCTCTTTTGGTGGTGTATCCCCCCCACAGCATCTCTGGGCTGCTCTACAATCTCAAGAATTCCTCTCAGGCCTTGGCATTTGTGCACTGAGTTGGGTGATGAAGCATCCCGTGGCTGTACTGGCAGCTCTTGCATTGCTAAGGCAGGAGCAGCGCTGACTGTACCAGGAACTCCTGTTGCCTGGCTAAGGTGGGGGACAAGAATGAGAATAATCAGTCACCCCCAAGAGCCTCAGAATGTTCCCTACCAGAATTATAGCCCAAGTGGAAAGAGACCATTGTTACTGGAGTTCTGAAAACTCCAGTAGTTACCAACCTGGATTATGGCCAGGGTGGAAATTCAATGTGACTAAAGCCAACCACATTGGGGCCATAAAAACAGTGCCCAAAGTGAGGCACTTTGAGTACTTCTGGACCACAGTGGGCTGTGACTAACATCTCCCTATGAGTGGGGCCTCTCAGAGCTCTCAAGCCCTCAAGTTTGCAATAGAGGACCCTTGTTGAAAGCTGACAATAGAGCCATGGCTGATATCCCCAATCCCCAATGCTCTACCCTTGGCCATTGAAAAATGTCCACACCTTTGAAGTATTTCACTGAAGTCTAAGGGAAATTTTAACAGGTACTTTTTTGCATATATACATACACACACAAATATGTATATACACAGAACTACTTTCAAGAGAGTACAGGTAAAAATCAGAGAAAAACTTCTAGAACCACTCACCAGCTGTAAGCTGACTGCAGGCAGACAACAGCTGATCCCAATTCTTTGCTTCTGTCCTGAAAGTCAAAATGCAAAAAATGTTACATAAAAAAGAACCTGAAAAGAACTCTAAAAGTTCCTTTGATAACCTGGACAGCTATCCAATCACATGGTTAGAGTGACAGGTTATGTAAGTGTCCATATAAGTGCACAGTCTGCCCAAAACTTACAACTCAGCAGTCAAATACAACAGTGAAAGGGTAGTGTGTAGTTCATTAGCATGGCTGATTATATTATTAAGTAGAATAACTACAGTAGAAAAACACCCACAGGAAAATAAGGTGCATCTCTAGGAAGACTGCAATAGAAAAACATCCACTACACTTAAGAGACTGATATTTGGACAGGATGCTCAGCCAGTACTGCTACTCATCAGTGTGGGTTTGCAGCTGGGACAGCAGTTTCCTTCCTGCTCCACTTCAGCTTAATGGCATCTGTTGGAGAGGACTGTAAGGAAGTTGATTGCACTGTAAGACAATATCCTTGAAAAACAAAAACAAATATCCCTCTAGTTAAGTGACAGACTAGGATTTAATTCCCATGGTTCTTGTAAATCAGCACCATTGACTCATACTTCCACCTAAAAATCTTGCTCTTTGAAAAATTTTAGATATTTGCATTTTGGAAAGGACTGTCTGCCAAGACAACAAAATTTAAGTACTTAAATATGGAGTTGCAGATCTCTTTTATTTGAGGAATATATAAGTATGAAATGAGTGAAACCAAAACACAATGAGGAGTGAAGCAAGCCAGTCCCAACTACTGGTGGTCGCACTACTAATCATATAATGAATGGTTATTTAGTCTTTGGAATAACTGGAATCATTTCTACCTGGCAGTGTGCCATGGTCCAGCAATCCCCAAATACTAACACCCAGCCAGAGCCACTGACTATTGCTGCTTGGTCCACACGTAAGGAAAGCATGTGGTATGGGTGGAGCCCTTGTTCCTTATCCAAACGGAACAAGTCCGATGCACAGAATCCACTATCAGTTGAGTTGTTTCTTTCTATCAAGATTTTTAACATTTGTTCCCCTTAAATACATTTACAGGCACCATTTAAAAGTCACTTCTTCATTCAAAGGGAACAGAACACAACAGCAGGAAGACATTACACAGTAATATGCAAGCTATATGCAAAGGAAACCTGCCAAAACTAGTTTTTCCTTCTTTTCTGCAAGACAGCAATTTTTTTTCTTAAGCTGTCTCACTTGAGGGCTTATATGAGTATACAGTAAAGAGGCAAAAATCTATTTCATTTTCCCCTCTTTCAGGCTCTCATCAGCTTTATTGCCATGACACCAAACCTCCTTTTACATTACTTTGTGAGTCCACAACTGTGTCACACACTTAAGGCTGGTCGAGCACAATATTCCAGCATCATTTCCATGGCTTCGAGCCCTGGTGCTTTAACTGAGGAATGGAGTCCTGACTGCAGCAGCACAGAAGGCACTTTGCCTCTTCTTTCCCAGGGCTGTAACCATCACAACCCACGAATTTTACTTTGTGTCTCTTCCATATGTGGCTTTCCTCTCCAATTTATCATTTGTATCATAGAAGATGCCCCTAATCCAAATACCTCAAGTCAGGTAAGGTAACAATACAAATGCAAGTTGTCTTTATCTTCCCAGGGCCTCACAACATATAAAAAGTTTTTATAGCTCCACGTACCTATATTATTGAATTTAAAATAAAAGGAGCATTATTTCTAGTTCTAGTGGACAACTGACTTGATGTGATTTATCCTCACAGAAAACCCAGTTTTTCAAAAAGAACATTTTCACTTCAGTCTCAAAGAAAAAAAAACCCAAAGAACCACACAGATAAAAATCTGTTTTGGGACTCTACAACATAAATTAAGTTAGCACAGCAGGGCTTTCACTGTAATAACTTAACTTGTCAGTTCACATCATTGACTGACACGAAGATTTTATGGGGCTTAACTGATCAATATAATAACAACTTAGAAGGCTCTGCAGGAATAGCCCAGCCTTAATTTGAGGTCAGATCTTATTCCTTTTAAGCCTCATTAGCAGGAGTCAATATAAATCCAAAGATGTGAGGACAAAAGCAGAAAGCTTTCCATGAGTAGCGAGGCCAGTAAGACAAAGCAAAGGAATCCTATGTCCAGTTGAACTGTATGCATCCCACTGCAATCCCTTCCAGGTCTCTGGCATGGAACAAAAAGCCCAGGTCATCCCTAGCAATAAGGAGGGAGAGTCCTAGTCACTAGGATCCATATTTTCTCTAGTTTCAAGGTGAAAACCAACCACAGGTGTATCAGAACAGATTTGCAGCCGGCACAGAAAGGCTTCATTCTAATGAACTCTGCAGAGAAGACCAATCTCCATCAGCTGAGGTACTGAAACAGCACACTTAAAGAAATGTTGCCCTTCACCTTCCATTTGCTCTAGCAATTCCCTGAAAGCCTGTCCCAGCTTGTGACTTTGTACAACATACTGCAGAGACACAAGACAATTTTGCATGAGCTGACTACCATCAGGAGCAGCACAGCAGCACCAGCCTTGGCACCGAGCCCCCAGCAAACCCTGTCTCTAAGTCCAGCACACAGACTTATTCCTAGAGTCCCAGCCTGACCTGCTGACAGGCAGTGCAGCTTTAGGGAAACCAGAGCCACACAGACTGGGAGAACTGGAGGCCATTGCCCTAATACCAGCTTAAAAGTTGGCCTCAGAAGAGAGGCAGTTTTGCCCAAATTATTGAGGAGTTCCTTTGAATACCAATCCTTTTGTCCCACATGCAATAGACTGAAGAGTGCTCTTTAGTCCTTCCCGTCTCCTTCTAAACAGCTACATCTCATCACTCCCAAAGGAAAGGAACTGCCCAGGCCAAAATGTCCAAGCACTTACTGAACAACTGAGCAGAGTAACAGCCTGTGAACTCTCCTAAAACTACTGAGAAAATTGAAGCTGCCAGGAAACTGGTGAATGTTCTTTTTCCTCAGCCACTGTCAGAAGCATCTCCAGCTTGAAAAACATAGAACATGGCCCTACTACCTTCACCCACCCCATGCAATCACCCCTACACAGGGTCCAAGAAAGAAACCAACACACTAAGCAATTGTGAATGCTGACTCACAGGGAAATCTTGCTGTGTAGCCAGATGAAGTAGCACCAGATGCACCGAGGAATCAAGCTCAGGTGGGGTCATCAGCCTGCAGACAGGTGTTTCCGCAGCAGAGTGAAAATGGGCAAAACTCCTATTTGAAGAGCTAATTGAAGGCCAAGTCTACAGGCTGAGCATTTGGAAAAAAAGAATTGAACTCCTTAAATTCAAAGACTAAACCCATTGTTATTTCAGGGAGGTAGTGAAAAGCTCTAGTGCAGGTGTTACACACCAGAGCAGTTATTATTGGGCCAGATCCACCTTGCGGTGGAACATTTGCTAATCCTGGTAACCTGTTGTAATGCTTTTGTGAAGTTGCGTGTTATCTTCGTAAAACTCTTTTTGCCAAAATACCTATACTCTCACCAAATTAAAAGAAATCTCTCAGAGAAAAACATGCAGTTATCCTCCGGATGTTAATTCAGGGTACCAACGAACCAAAGGCTTTACCAGGGGTCATGTAAGCAAAACCTCTTGGAGCCTGAAACTAAGATGCACACTCAGTAAAGCTGGACTGGATTGTAACAGTATGGTAGTGACAATGACCTGCTAGAAAACCAAATGTATTCAACAATCCTCTCATTTTCCCCATTTAGTTGTTCTGTCTTTCTGTGTGGAAAAAAACATCTGCCCCAGCTGAGACATTCAGTTCCTCAGAAAAATGCTCTGAGCCTGATTGGAATACAGTTGAACAGGACAGAAAGATGACTTCCATATACTATGGAATTCATGTTATTCAGGTGCATAGAAAATACTAATAGACAGTTTAAAAAGTGGCTGGGCTTCAAAGGAAGAGATACTTCTTAAAAATGTACCAGGGCATCAGCTGTAACAAAATTACCAAGAGAATGTTTTCACTATAATTGCATCCAAGCTCTTCATTTTCCAGTGCCCAGGATAAGCATTTTAACCGGGAGGCCACAGAAACACTACAAAAAAATATCTCCTCTTATAATTCCATATGGAACAGAAGCACATTCAAGATATGCTTCAAGGTGCCTGCTTCCAATTTCAACTATAATAGACTGTTTACTCTGTTTCATCTGTTGCAGACCAACTGTCAAGCTACAGAAAGATTGCTGAAGCCAGTTCTGAAATATCACTTTGCCCAGCTAAATCAAACACCATTTGTTTTCTGAAGTGCAACTGATAAAATGATTTTGATGATCAGAGTGGGTAGTGCTGTAAATGAGCACAGTTTCAGTCCATGGCATTACAGATGTGGCTTCCCCCCACAATGGGCTTGGCAGCTCAAGGAGTGTGTCATTTTTCAACCACACAAGGACTAAGAGCAAAGTGTGTGTCTTACAAGTGGTGCAGAAAGAACATTCTGAGAAAGGCAGATATTCACAACCTTCTGACTGGCACCACTTTCATTCAGGTAAAAATCAATGCTTTCATAATTAACTTTGGACTATCGCTACATTCATATACATAGAGATGCTAACTCCTATTCTAAACTGTTTTCCTTATTAACACAATGTCCATCTGACCGTCTGTTTCCTCTGCATTTATAAGCACAAGGGCCATCCCAGCCAATGCTTATATACATTGTACTCTCAGCTTCTGCTGATATCTGCACACACACTCTTATTTTGATGTAGTAGGCTTACAAAAAAGTATCCCTCCCTGCCAAGTGTTAAGACACTTATTCCAAATTTTGAACATGAAAGCTCCTAGATACACAACTTAAAACAGAACCATGACTCCTCAGATATAGGCACCTTTATAAAAGCAAGAACATCTTTCACCTGGCCAGTTTTCACTGGCTGAGTCAGTTCACAGCTTCTCCATCATTGATAGTCCCATCAGCAGATACCTGCTCTGATGGCTTTTATAATAGGGAGAAAAGTTTGCTTTTTTTCCTAGAAATAACCCATATGCATATCTTTCACTCCACTTCTTATTGCATCAGTACTAAAGAATGACTCAAAAGAACACATGTGCCTGTGTGAAACAGCTGAGTACATCTGGCGAGTACTCCCAAAGCTACAGGACAACTCTGATATCAAGACTGCTTGCACTTAAACTGTGTGCTTACATGGGTAATCAAAGCCCAGCAGTGCAATTCTCCTTCTGGATCACTTGAAGCCCAGACACTGCACGCTCTTCAAGGTACTGTACTATCCATCAAGAACTAGCGTGTCCTGCCTGCCGCTCCCAGATTTTCCCCTTCCATATGGCTAACACTAAGACATTCCTAGAAGATCACAAGCATATATGGAAGGACTCTTTCCTGCAGGTGTTAATATTTCCCATATCACCACATAATGGTACAGAGGTAGGGTTCTAGTATTAGTTTTATCCACCAACCACACTGTTTACATGGATTCCTTTCTGATAAACAATGTATCTTTTGCAAGTTCCTATTCAGCATACTGGCCTTGAAGTCATGAAACAGAAGGAAACAAATCGATACCATCTAATATAAGTATGTCTCAGTTCAGTGCTTTTGGTTAAAGTAAATTAACAAGTTAACAGCCATGTAGTTGTAGATACTGTATCAAATATTGCTAAACAGAGTTTATCTTGCAATACAGTAGTCCAGATCCCATAAAACACTTAAAAATATGACACTACAAAAAATTAAAAAATCCATTCATTAAGTTCTATGGTATAATTTGAAAATAAAGTAGTTCTGCAGCTAATTACCAAATTTCCATATTTATAAGAAGATGGCACATATGGGGATAATAGCAAAAATGGAAGTACCACTTTCCTATTAATATGGAAATGTAGAAATTATTGGACTTATCTGTTATAAATCAACCTCCTCATTTTTTGCTGATGGAAATGCCATTTATGCACTACAATAAATTCCCAAACTACTAATGCAACTCCCCTTTTTGCTCTGATAAATCAGTGTAATGGTTGTCATGCTTATCCTCAAATTTGGCAGTTCTGCCCTTAAATTAAAACGGGTCAAACCAACACTTGGTGCACTTGGTACCACTACAGGGGTTTTTTTGGAATTAGAGCAGAGAAGGATTTGCTCTCACAACCTGGTTAGCCTCACAACATGCTTAGTTCAGCTGCCCCAAAGAGGTGTTTCACGGCCATAGGGTAGCTGCATTATTCAGTGACCAAAGCAGGCCATGCAATTCTGGGTCAATATTTGATGTGCTTGCACTGTAGAAGAGTGCAACAGTGGATGCCTCCTTCTGGAGCAGAAAAGCTATCTGTCACTATCTAGGAATCAGTTGGTAGGTGCTGAAATTGCAGTACCAACCTTTTCAAGTGTTGGCTCCCTAAAGACATTGTTCCCCTTTCCCAGAAGTGGTTTCACAGTTCTGCAATACCTCTACAAAACATGGCAGTTAATATGACATAATAGCTTATACCAGGGCCTGTCATAGATCTCCTGATATCTCTTAATGCAAAAGTTCTATGTAACAGAAAGGCTGTTCATTGACACTTGGTGTTGTTCCTCCAGTTTCTCCATGTATAGAACTTGTCCTTTCTCCAATGAACATCAGAACCTACCTAAAGCAGTTGTTTGCTGCTTTAAATTAAGGTGGACACTAAGCCTATTGACACTGTGCCTGTATTTAGCTCCTCACGGGGTGAACCGCAAATGACACAACTGAAGGCTCAGAAGTTCTCAGGTTTTGTAGTGGGGTTTCACATACCTGGGATAAAATATCTCCCAAGATGCTGCTACTTCAATCAAAAATTGGAAGAGAATCCCATCAGGCCTTTTCAGGTAGCACCTTCTTGCCGCACAGCCTACAAGGCAATTTGCTGGAATAGCATTGCACAGGCACTGCACTGTAGGAAGCAGCAGCAACCCAATGTGAACAGTAACACCCTTCCCTGTTTTTCCATAACACTAATTCACACATAAAAGCTGAAACGCTGAAGCTGCATCCAACAGCATCAGCTTCACAAAACTGCCTCTACAGGGAACTTTTTCACTATGAAAAAGTCAAAGTAGAGGCTGCTTCACTACTTAGCAATATGGTCTTGATAAGCGCAAATGAGGAAAAGATGGTTGTCACCTGTTGTAAGGATAAATTTATTCTTCCCAGGGAGACACTTAAAATCTATAACACAGAGGATAAAAGTAAAATTTTCTTCTAAGTCCATCCCAAGATCTTTACAGGGCACTCAGTCTACCTGCTCAGAAGAAAAGCTCTTCCATGTATGTTTCCTTCCCCTGCCAGCCTCCACAGTCTCTTCTGAATAGCTCACACAGCACAGAGCAGGCAGCTGGGACAGAGGGCCTGAGAGTGCTTTATACAGCATATGTTTATACAGATATATTCTCCCAACTAAACCAGTTCCACAGGCAAGGCTGCAAACAGTACTTAAGCCCAACCAGCCACATGCTTGTCACCACCCCCCACCTCCAGTCAGTAACCCCACCAGTACCCTTTATACTCTTCCTTGTCACTCTGGGTGGGTTTATCTGTATGGTTTCAAGCTCAGCCATGACCTTTCCCCAAAATCACTTCAAATGCTTTTAAAGCAGTGTTCATTTCTGAAGAATGGAAGACTCAGAAAAATCACTCATGCACAGGTTAATGAGGAGCCACGAGCCCTGCTGATACCCCCTGCCACTCTGCTGCTCTGCTTTCTGAGCCACAAAGAACCCTATGCCACAATCGTTGTGGCTTCCCCTCCTACCATAGCACTCTAAACCCAAAGCATATGCCAGAGTTTAAAGGTCAAGCAGAAAAAAATGCAGAATGATGACATGAATAATTTGTTTCACTAATTTAGTAACACTGGTTTATTGTGATTATTGCTGCAAACTCCTTTTGTATTTACAACTGTGATCTTTCTAACATCTGAATAATTTATATCCAGTCATCAGTGAGGCATGTGCTACAGAATCATGAAAATAAGCTCCTCCAGTGCTCCCTGACTGAAAAAGAGCATGTTATCCTATCCAATTAAATTGTTTCCTCTGTGGTTTGCTTTTTGAATAAACAGAAGTACCAGGCCAAGAGATTCTGAACATCCATCTTGAACAGCAGCAGCAAGACAATCTGCACTTAAAATGTAGCAATACAGACACACCTGTAAGACACACCAATAGATTCCATCTTCCTTACAAGAATCCAGAAAGTGTCAAGGAGATGGGGGAAGAATTGTCTTTTTCACCAACTCACACTGTGCTGTAATTTAAAAACAAAATCAAATAACAACATAAACAAACAAAAAAAAACCCACATCAGACACTTCACTCTACAGCTCATTACACAGTAGACTGAACAAAGAGAAGGAGCTGAGGAAGAAAAAAATTCCACCTTGTGATTCTCACCTGAACTGTATGCAGGCAACAGGAATCCTGAAGGACATTGAGCAAAGTCCTGTAACTTCAGAGACCCGGCACAAAGAGGCGTTTGATGAATATGGAAGAAAAACCAGCAGACAGAAGGGAGATTGGTGGCACTAAAACTAGGGTGGGGGTGGGAGAAAGGTAGAAAATGTAGAAAGTTTTATAAAAGGGCTTTAAGGGCATTAGAGCCTGGTGCAAATACCACAGGAACAATCATCAGTCATCCCATGTGCTGACATCCTCTTACAAGCCCTCCTAGGCAGAGATAATCATACTCAAAACTTCCAAGTAACAGCAATCAACAAGACCAGTAGAGTTTACAGATAACAAAATCAGGAATTTTGATTTAACATAAGGCGATCTACCAAAACAGGGATAATGTAATCAAGCTGCAATCATGGCAAGCAAGGCTGGAGGGGACCTTTCCTTAAGAAGTAGCAATATCTAGAACATTGACAACAACGGGCTTAAAGGACTCATCAAAACGTCTATTCCAGCCTAAGCTGCAATGTCATGGCTTCCACTAAAGAGCTCAAACACAGTGTGTGCAGTGCATTACAACTCAGCTCCTGCAAGACCGAGACAGGTATAGAGACAACCCAGCCTCGAGGAAACTCATGCAGACACAGTACCTCAGACAAGGTAGAATTTTCCAAGATCCAACAAGGTGTTTGAAAAAGAAAAGAAAACAAGCAATAAAAAAAATCTCAGGTCTGCTTCCCTGTCTAGCCATGCAGAACACAAGCACAAGGTTATGAATCCCATCTCAGGAAACCACCACCTTAGTGAAAATGTTGCACAATATTGCCGAGTCCCACCCAAGCAACAGATGTGAGCCGGTGCTAATTCCCCTTGCCAGGAAAGGCAGAGACAGAGACAACAGTTGCACTGGCTGGGACCAGGCTTCCCTCAAAGACAAGGTGAAGCAGAAAACTGCCTTTTGATTTGACCTTCACAGCGACTCTTTGAGGCTCTTCCTGGCAGGCTTAGGTCAATCCTGAGCTGGAGTTCCTTGGTGGCACTTTCTCAGTTAATGCTGGATTGCTTTGAAACAGCAGTGCATAATGGAGAGGACAACATAGTTCCTACATGCACAGTTTCCAGAGACTAAAAAACTGGAGAAGGTGCTCTCAAAAATTCCTTATAAAGAGATATTAGAGGAGCATTAAGGTATGATCCTGCTGCATTTGCAAAGCAGGAGAGTTTTAGCACACTGAAAAAAAGGCAGACATTAATATGCTTACGCTTTAACAGACAAAAACCAGGAAAAAATATGCTGATCCCAATCTCCAATATAACAGATAGAACAGCAAAATCCATGATGTGTGGCCCAACAGCTGCAGTACTTCGAGCTGCCAAAGCCAAACTTATAGAATATTCCTTTTGTTGATTGAAATCTGTACTTCAACATCTGTTAGAACAAGATGTTTGTTTACCACATTCACCTACAAAACAGAATGATGTTTCTTACCTAATGTACTGAAGAATTGCTAGATAAAAGAGAGATGTTTATGAGATCCGTGCAGGATATAATTGAAAGAATATTTCCGGATAAAGATGCCATATGTTTTATATTTCTATCAAACATATAAATATCTCTGAAACAGTTTGGGCCCATAAATACCATGATTGGGAAGAGTTTTATGCATTTGCTTACGGCTTTTATTACTTTCAATTATCAGTTTGCTAACAGCATTTCATTTTTCTCCCATTCCACAGCAGTATTCCCAAGGATAAATTCTGAGAAGTCAATAAGATCACTGGAATGTGTACAGAACCAAGCAGTGCTGGGGCACAGATAACCATTCCCACCCCACCCTAAATGCCATGTGTTCTCTACAGTCTGTGACCTGCAGGGTTTATTTGCTGTCTCAGTTGCAAGGTATGATGGGGAAAGCCTTAAAAATGCAAACCTCCAGGAAGTCCCAGCTGCACAGCAGAGCTGTGTAATGTAATTCTTCCTGCAGAGCACATTAGCAGGAATAGTGGAATGTAAGCATACAGAAAGAAATCTAAGCTCCCAGAGAGACAGAAATTGTGATACCTTACAATTGACCACATAAGAAACTCTTATTGGCTTAATAAAAAATAATAAAATAAAAACCATCAGTGCTTTCCAAATCCTATGCTTGGAATAATTTTTTTCTTGCTATGAAAAGGAGAAACTGCCAGTATTTTAGTGAGAGGTGCCATTTTCACTATTTTTTTTCCACTTGCATTGTGGTAGTACAAGAGCTGTGTTTGCACTTGTTTCCAAAAAAGCTATTTTAGTATCAGTCTTGTTGAAACCTGATTTGTGCACTATGTTTGCATTCCCTCAGAAAGATATGTTCCTAAGAACAGTGAGCCTTTTCAGCCTTTGCTTTTTCAGCTCAATTTACACAATGGTTTTATTCCACTGATGTTTCATGTAGTTAAAAAATTAGAGAACGTCTCTGCATAATTAATACAAGCCTTGCTATTCACATGTGCACTGTTCTGTGATGGCAATAACGTTATTCAGATGCATGAACATTATAACAGGGTTTAAAAGTTGAAGAATTCAACAATATGCACCCATCCCATACAGAAGCTATTGAGGTCAGCTGCAAGAGTACACAGTTACATGCTTCACTGAAATTTTTCTAACACCACTGTAATTTGGAAGCTTCAAAGCCCTGCTGATCTCTCCATTTTGCACACAGATCACCATATGCCCAAGACCTTTACCATGTGAAAGCCAAGAGCATTTTGTGGCATTCCCCCAGGTGGGGACTTTGAGGGATATCAAGAACTCCACCACTCAGGAAAAAAAATATGCCATTCCCAAATAGTTCCATAATCAGACTTTTACAACTGTGTTTAAGCTATAAAGAAGAAAATAAGGTAGGAAAAAAATATTTCTGGAATTGAAGGTCAAATTCAAATTCTTCAGCCAAATTCAGTGGTGAGGAATTTAAATATGATTCAGAGTTTAATAACAAAATTCTCTGACCCTGTGCCCCACAGTGCCAGTTTAAATCTTCAGAAACTCAATACTGAATATGCAAGTTCATTTCCCAGACAGTACAAAACTATATGGTGCTTTTTTATCTTTTTACTTTTTCCAATAATGCATTTATTTCAGGTAATAGTACAGGACTATAACAGGGATAAAGAAATTTATACATGTGGATGTTCCTGATGTAACAGCTACTCAACAACTAATTGTTAAAGACTAATCCTACCACCATTGCTCAGACAAAAGAGCAGGTTGTAAGTAGCTCTTGATTTCCTACTGCTCAAAGTACCTACTAATCATGAGGACACCACACTTTCACCTCACCATTTTAATTATATTTTTATCCAGTGTTTAGGTCCTATTGGAACAGAGCTCCCACCCAATCTGAGGTCTGCAGGGTGAAGGTGCCAGTGCCACACAAATGCCAGTGGACTGATTCAAAAAGGACTTCAAAGTCACTCCAAAGGAGACATGACATCTGGTTTAGGGCAGAATTCTTCCACTGATTTGCAAGAGAATTACAGTTACTGCAGAAAAAGCCCTCTGGAATAGTGATTTTTCAGGATAGTCAGAGTTTCCTAGGAAAAATACTCAACCTGACTAAGCTGACCTACTGGCAGTACATTCAGCCAAGAGCTCACTGGGACACAGGAGCAGCTGACTCTCTGCGCCTTCTGACTCACAGCTTCCAAAGGATGGGAAGATCCACACAGTTTAGCAAACACTGCCATTATCAGAGGAGTGTGAGGTAATCCCCACAGCCTTTACGTGAGCCAAGAGCCTCTGAACTCCAGGAGACCAAATCACAATGATCTGTGTAAACCAGCACTTGTAGCACAGAGCCAAGGATAACAGTCATACAAAGGGGGAGGGAGAGAGGCAAGAAGTGCAAATGGGCTGTGCCTTATTGTGTTAAATACAAACTATTGTGCTACAGTCCCGGATGGAAACATGTACAGAATCGACTTACTGTAAAAACTTCAAGGGACCAAAATCAGCACAGATGGTGGGACGTGGACAGGTTCGAAAATGGGCTCTCCACAGACCTTGGGATCAAATTATGCTGTTCCTCTTCACCTCTTTCAATAGCTAGCTGAAGACACTTCTGGAATTACCTGCAGCAGCAAAGCAATGGGCTTTTCCCATTTTCTAACTGTTCACTTCAGGTGCCTACTGCACCAAAACCACCTGGAGACTATTTGCTCTCACAGGAATGAATGTCACCAACATGGAGAGTCACAAAAGCCCTCCCTAAAGGAGCTGTTTCTGACATATTCCCAGTGGCCTAGACTAAACTGCAGAACTATGAACACCCCAAGTGACAGCCCTGCTACCTCACAAAAGGATTTTAGGGGAGTGAGCCACCAATACCAGCCAGGTACATTCTGGACATGTGTGCAGCAGCTGCCCTAGCTGAACATCATTCCACTCGGTGCGTGCCTGCGCAAGCTTGCACACAGGCTAAAACTAACACAATGTCTTCAAGACAATTCTGAAGAGGAAGTAAGTGCTGGACACCTACAGCCAAGCAGAAATCACACAAAGGGCAAGGCCTATAGCAGCCCTGAGCCACTGATCTGATTTCTTGTATTTTGGTTTCCCAGACATATTATTAGAGATCAGTTTTTACATTCTGTCTTACATAAATACCACCTCGAGGGATTAGTCTTTTGAAGTAGACTTTTTCAGTGCAATATTTCAGAATATTTTCTCTCAATGTCAGATCTACTTGATGTTACTCATCTGCCATATTTTCTTCCACTGTATTTTCTAAGCTTTTCCCTCCCCATCTGTTGTTGTAAGTCAGTGCTTTAGGACATACTGAGCTCTGGGACAGCACACAGTTGGCTTGGTCTGACTTTGTAGAAACAGTGTTCTACTCAGAAATCCAGGGCAGAACCAGGTAGGCTGAAGGTAAGACATGAGTACTCAAACAATCACTTCCAAAAGTAGCTTGAAGGACGAGGAGCCAGTGAGAAGGCTACAGATTACCACCAGATCCAGATAGGAATTTCAATACACAGCTGCCATTCAGAAAAGAGTGCTTCTGTGCTCTTTGCCAGGATAATGGATAGAACTTTTTACATGCCTCATTTAAGAGGATTGATTTACTAAGAATGTTTTGGTATCACGTGACTACAGTTTATTGGAAGAGTTCCTCCTTCATTTTTACTGACTCCCTTACACCCATCCTTAGAAATAACAGTGAAGAGAAGCCAAACGGGAAATAGGATTCTAGATCTGCAAAAATATCATTTGATTAGCTTGGATATTGAGAAAATCCACTAGTGTTGTTTTTCTTGCTGAAAGCTCTTCCACAGTTGATACACAAAACCTTATATACCCTTTAAAACAGGTGCAAACCTGCCAGCAACAGAAGAATGGCTGTTTCCCATACACAATCTTTGTGCTAAATCTGAAGGGCTCACATTTTGCAGGATATTATTTCAATTCATCACAGTGCAAGACTTGACACTGCAATGACTCAGTATTGCAATTGCGTCAGTGTGATGTGCCCTAGAAGCCATTATTGTACTCTGATCTGTGATGCCAGGCTAAGAGCCTGGAAGAAGCTTGATTTTGTAAAAACATCTGTGGTTATTTGCTGCAATTAAACTGGAGATGCAGCAGGCCTAGAAAATTCTAAGGCTTGAGACAGAAATGTGGCTCTGAGAATTGTTTTGAATCAATGTTGCACAGCAGTTTTGGCTTCAATGTGCATGGCTTCAAACATTTCTCCTGTAAGAACAGCATTTATGGAAGTTACAAAAGCACTAATCCAACGGTAGAACTTCCGAGTACATCACTGATCCCCTTGCAAGAGTCTTGCAGAACTAATTTACTCTGTTAAAGAGCTCAACGAAATAACTCTTATTAAGTTAAAAAACTTGAGATTAAAACTTAGAACACACTGAATTTAGAATGTACTTTTCTATCTCTCTGCTTTTTCTCTGCTTTCTGTTTGTGGATGAGGAAGCTTCATGAAAGCAGAGGTGTTTTAGTAGAGTTCATCTGCCTTCCAACTACCATCTGGAATGGACAACCAGTTGTACACTACAGCACAGTAATTACACAGAGAGTACAGTGGCCAGTAGATGGTCAGGATGGTAAAAGAACTAGTAAAAGTTCTATAACTGTTTGAAAAAATTGCTTTCTGTAAATAAAAAAGGAAGCTTATCTGTTCCCATTTAAATCTGGGGCTCTTTATACAACCTTTTTTTCATGCAATATATTACTTTTTATTGGTCAATACCTCTCGCTGTCTCTAGCCAAGATACTGTTCCAGTACTGAATATAAATTTAGGATGGCGTATAAGAGATTTTACCCAACTCAGCTTCAGCTCTGAAAACTTGGATTGACCGGCAAGTGAAACTTGCCTTTGATCCCTTTTTTCCAAAGATCTTTGCAGCACCAAATGCTTTCACATAGGATGTCATTAGGTCTAAAGTTCATCACTACTGCATTTCAGAAAAGCTTAGCTAGAAGTGTTCTAATCAAGAAACACTTCTAGAAGTCTAACTGCAAACATCCCAGGAAACAGAAGAGCCTGACCCAGGAGAGCAGGGGACAGGAAAGCAGCCCAGTTCTGCTCCTCACAGCATCAGAAACATGACCCTGCTTTAGCTCATTTGTCCTTGTACAAACATACCAACCAAGGACCAGAATCCAAGTGTGCCAGTGGCAGCCACTCACCTTTCCCAGAAAGGGCGGGTTGCCAGTACAGACAAAGACCTCAGCTGCTGCTGGGAACATTGTTGTACTAAAACTTTTCTACTTACCACACATTTTTTACTTTTACAGAACATGTCACAATCTCAAGACTCTTACTAACTTCAAACTCCCTTGAAGATTGCAATTCGCTGTCTGAGATATGATGGGACAAATGAAGACAAAACTTGAAATACAAAGGTTAGAGAAGAGCCAAATGGAAGTTCCACCCTGAATTAAAGGGGAGATGATGCAGACACACAGAAGCACCGAGCAAGGAGATGAGGGAGGGTTTGATTGCCAGTCCTTACAATAGCTTTGAAGTCCTCTGTGAAAGGCAGTAACAAAACACTACCACATTGTGTTCTTCACCTCCAAGGTCCACTTCCAAAGAGAAATCCTAAGCAAACACTAGAAGACAGACTAATATCAAAAACATTCTAAAATGCATTTTTACAGGTTTCAAATTGCATAAAAGCATTTTGCTAGAACTTTTTTACAGCTTATTAGGTGTTCAAAGTGAAACAAGGAAATGGTCCTAAATTTAAACATTATTCTCACTTTGGAGATGGAAAGACACCTTCCTGTGCTTGGAAACCAGAACCAGAAGAAGAATATCAGTAAGCATGGGGTTTTTTTCACATCCAAATGCAAAACTCATAATTTTACGACTGAAATCACCAATTGCCAAATCCTGGGAGAGATGATAAAAGAAGCCATGCCTTAGTCAACACTGTGTTGCACTCAACAGTGTGACTGGTCTTACTGGCCTTGCCTTGTTGATGCTGAAGATAAAACCATAATAAGTGTTTTCTCAGCAACTGGAGGTCACCAACAGCTGGGGATTCAGCACTGGCTTCTGAATATGCAAGCTGAAGAGCTTTTCAAGAATGGGTCAAGCAGACATTTTAAATGACTGCTTGATATATCACAATCACAGGTCCATCTATCACATGTACGTTACAGGGGAGTCGAGCCATGCATGAACACCACAGAGATTTATGTAGTCGAATAAGGAGAGCTGAGGATGTTTGCCTTGCTCTGCAACACACCAATGTATCTGAAAGTATTATTTAATCTATTAAGCATCTGGCTCAGTGCAAAAGAGAATAGATTCTCTCTTTTCTTGGATGGCACTATACCTCCCACTTCAGTGATTCATTCCTCTTAGCCTTGAGAGAAGCAGCCTCCTATCCTGGCTTATAAACGCATTTGTGAAGTATTTGGCAATACTGGTGATGTCTGCTCAGAATTCCTTCCCTTATCTTGCTTCCTCCTCAACTCAAACAGGCACTTAAAAATATCAGTAGCCAACCATAAATATTTGTATTACTGTTTATAACTTCGTTGGGGAAAAAGAATTTAGATCCTTAAAAGATTTGTGAGAAGGTCACACATTTAAACAGCATCTGTTGAAGAGCAGTTTCCTGTGCTTTCCATATCACCTACCAGTCCAGAAATTCACTGGTACAAATATCTCACTAATGTCTGTGAAAAAAAACTCAATCACAAGATTTTCATCACAAATTACAAGAAAGTAGTACTATTTCTTGAAATGCAGATGCTAGACTGAAAGCGTTTCTTAATGCCATATTTACATGCTTGATGCTAAAATAAGAACTAACCCAAATGTCTGCATTTTTAATGAAAAAACATGATTGACCCAGTTTTTAATCACACAATCTGGTTAAAACCTTCATGTTTCTCAAAGAACAAAGCTGTTTAAATTTACATTCAGTGTAGTTGGTTATTTTTCTCTCGTTTTTGCAGTCTTTCTTTCCACTGTTTTCCTTTACTAGGAATTGGATGATGTCATAAATGCAAGAAAACCCAAACAAATTTAAACCTGAAACTCACTGGATTTATCAAAGATTTTGAAAAAAAATTAGTTTATAACTACTTCTATGAGTTAATTTAAAATGTTTCCTCTCTGTATATTTATACACATGCACACACTCTATATACAGTAAAGAACAGATGGTAGAAGGCACCTCATTCTCATTGCTGAATCTCTCTAGTACCATCCTCACAATTTCACTAGATCACCATTGACAATCACAGCAATACATCCAAGATCTGGAACAGTGAACACCAGTTCCAAACGTCAGAGTGTCTCTTGGACAATCCTTCCCTACAATAAACATACCCTTATCCTGATGATCTGAATAAGTGAAAGCTAATTTGCTCTAAAGGTAGTTTCTCATGATGAATAGCTTTGCAGAGGTGAATTTAAGGTTCTGCTTTGTTTTGAGTGGCACACACTTATCTTTCTCTGCAAACAGACACGTAACACCAATGGCAGGAACGCAAATGCTGTAGGTTCTTCCTTGACTCATATACAGGGAGCATTTAAAGAAGCTGATATAAGGAAAGATTGCGCTATCAGGGACCTCATTTCTGCTGCTTTAAGAAGCCCCATTTCAAGTTTCTTCATAGGAAGTAGTGTGTGTCAAATGCTAAACCCTCTTTTGGCAGGTTCAACTTCATCACAAGTTGGTTATTAATGACAGCATTTTCAGTGTATGAAAAGGAAAACAAAGCTGGGAGCTGATCCAGAATACAGGTTCTGAGTGCTGGCTGAAACTTCCTCAAGCAAACTGATTTCATCAAGCAGGGCACTAAAGGATCACAAGTGAGAGGAGAAAGCTAAAACAGGGACCAGCAGAAAACAAGATACTTCTCCTAGAAAAGCAATTTCAACAAGAGATGATAATTTCTGAGACAAAGGAATTGCTAAGTATAGATGTATTTCCAATTCCTCCAGGACAAATAGCATAATTACAAAAAACAGTCGCTCTCTAATGATAAATTATACTCTGACCTTAGTGACTATCAATACTAAGATAACTGAGGTTTGCTTTTAAGTCAGGTTCTGTATATGTCTAATCAAGCATAACTCCAGCCCTGACCTTTGTGAGGTGTGAATGTTCTGCTTTCTGTTAATCAACCTTCTATTTATACTTAGTCCTAAACAGAAACATTAAAGTACCACAAGACTGTAATTCTAAGAGATAAAAAATACCTAAATATGCCCACAGAAGCCTGACTGAGTGACATCTATAGTCCACCTTTATGTATGTAAGACACAGACAGGCAGTAAAGTCAAACACTTTAGTATAAATATGCAATTTGAATATTTAAGTGGTACAACTTTGGTGTTTTTCCCCCAGATGTTAATGTTAGGAGATCAGGAACTTACTGCACGGCTGAGCAGGAAGGGCAGCCCATATTGACAGAGATGCTCCTTGCAGTCTCATGATGTATGCTGTTCCAGAGAGGAAAATAGGGCACTGTTCCCTTCAAGCAGACTATGTTTATAGTGCATGAAATTAAAGCACAGGCAAGCCACACTGAATCATTTACCAGCAGTGCTGGCTAACTGGGGAGGTCCCTGTGGACTGGAGGTCAGCAAGTGTGATGCCAACCTACCAGAAGGGTCAGAAGGAGGATCTGGAGAACTATAGGCCTGTCAGCCTGACCTCAGTGCTGGGGAAGGTCACAGACCAGGTCCTCCTGTGTACCATCATGCAGCACATACAGGACAAAAGGGCCCAGACAGCAGAGATTCAGAAAAGACTGGTCCTGCTTGACCAACCTGATCTCCTTCCATGATAAAATGACTCATTGAGTGGATGAGGGAAAGGCTGTTGATGTTTCGACCTGGACTTCAGGAAAGGCTTTGATGCTGTCTCCCACAGTACTCTCCTGGAGGAGCTGGCAGCCCAGGGCTTGCACAGGACCACTCTTCACTGGGTAAACTGCCTGGATAGCAGGGCCCAGACATGGGTGGTGACTGCAGCTACACCCCACTGGCACCGGTGACCAGGGGGGTAGCCCAGGGCTCAGTGTTGGGGTCAGTTCTGTATAACATCTTTATCCATGGTCCAGACAAGGGGATAAGGGCAGCATCCTCTTGCAGATGACATCAGTCTGGGTGGCAGTGTAGACCTGCCGGAGCGCAGGAAGGCTCTGCAGAGGGATCTGGACAGGCCGGAACAACTGGCCAAGGTCAAAGGCAGGAGAGTTCAATAAGGTGAAGTGACAGGTCCTGCACTTGGGTCACAGCAACCCCATGCAGTGCTACAGGCTGGGGACAGAGTGGCTTTTCCCACCTAAACAATTCCATGTTTGTCCTTTCTTCATCTGAAAATTTTCTCAGCTAGGAGAGCTATATAGCCAAAGCCATGCAATGGCATGATCTGTTCTCATCTTGCTATATTTAAAATACGAATATATGTAAACTATTTGCTGAGATCATTAAGCATCTTCCCCTTCTGACATTTGCTTGCTGTGATTCAAATGACCATCCATCTTTTGCTCTCCTTGGTGTTGCATGTATGGCATGCACTTTACTGGAGCCAGATGCCAAAGGAACAAGTATCTGCTTTTGCCACCTTGGCACAGGTAGTGTTTACCTTGCGAAATGCAATGGGATTGATGGGATAGCTTGACATGCAGTGAAGTTTTGCTTGAATTGGACTCTAATGCAACTTAACATGAATGAAAATCAAAACAGTCACAGCTGGATTTCAGTTCATGCCTCATTCAACACTAGTCAGGCACAAACTGCAGCAGGTTTTTATGCAGGCTATAAAAAATTCAAATTGTTTTTGTACTGTGACTTCACCATACTGAATTTTTAATACTTATGGACAAACTTTAGGTAAACAATCATAGAAGATAGTTAAATTTCCTATGACTGTTCAAGAATGGGAGGTATTCTTGCCACTGCACAAGTATGTTTCTGAAAAATTAATCAAAATATTTGTGATTAAACTGCCCTTTGAATTCAATATATTTATTAGTATTATTTTTGCAAGATGTTTATGCATTTAGTTTGAAATATTAAAAGCTTAATTTGTTGGGTTGAAAAATCTCAAATATATTTTTATACATTGCAATTTCAGGGTCATTTAATATATTGCCATTTGCTTTTATACTATAAAAGAAGTACAGGCACTCCTCTGACATTCTACAAAGGGCTCTCTCTGTGATCAAATATAATAAGATTTAAATCTTATTTTAAATATTTGACTTCAACTTTCTGACTTCCATGATCTAGAGAGACGTAACATTACTGGCGTGGATATACTATACCTAGTTTTAAGGCTTCACCATGGTAAAGTCACAGTATCTCCCAAGGACACAGGGTTTCCAGATGCATTGGAAATATCAGTGTTACAATTTTTTTTACATTCAAAAGATTGTAAATTTCCTAAGATTAACTACTGGCACTAATAATAAACTTTGTTATCAGTGTATGACAAATTAGACTTATAAATTAAGTACTGAACCAACTCAAGTTCTTCTGCAGAACAGAGTAAGCTGTTCAGGTATTTAGGCATCAGTAGAGTCCCATTCTTTGCTCTGCAGTTGTCTCCCGGCACTTGAGGAAAGGCAGGTTTTTAAAATAAAAAGAAGTTTTGCACAGCCCATTAAACAAAAAGGTGCATTAATAAGAAGCTCTTTTTAAATCCACATTAAACAGAAAGAGGATCTGGCTTAGACTGTTGTTGTTCCCTAGCATATTGAAGAAAGAAATGTGAAAAACTGCTCAAAACTCTGTTTGCCTCTATTTCTCTCCCACACCATCTGGAATAGCATAGGGTGCCTGATCCAAAGCTCCAATCAGGCTCTCTCGGTTGATTTTGGCTGGCTTTGAATCACATCCAAGAGGAGGGAGTGCTACCTTCCTTTAAACAGCACTCAGTCACAATACCCTGCAAAGGGCCTTTAAGCAGCAACCTAAGAACTGCATGGAGGACTGGCTGTCAGCTTTCACGAAACATGCCAAACACACCCAGAGTTTTATTGCAAAGAAGGTAAGGATCAGTTTCTACATCTTAAATTATGCTTGCCTTGTAAGTAAATAACAACACTGTTACCACAAACAGCTGGGGAGCCCATCAGCTCTTCAGCAGTTCTGATCTGCAAGGCAAGCACACCTGTTTGGGAACTTGATGCTTGGTTTAAATCACAAGATGGTGTGCTACTTCAGTAAAATATTTACTTCCTTCGGAGTGCTCTACTGCAGAGCACACTTTACCTGAGAAATTCAGGTTGCAGCCACCTCAGCTGGATAGCAAACAGCTTCCTTTCATCTTGGTGATGGAAGTTTGCCTTGAATACCTTGCTGTTAAATCTACACTTGTTGCAATAAACTGGCAACTGCTGAATTTGATAGAGCACCTCATCTAATGCTAGGCTATCTCAGGACCAGAACTGTGAAGCACTCAGCTTTTTCCAGCAGCTGATCACCATTCAGACATTACTTCATCTCATTCTTAGGCTCCCCCTGGGAGAGCCTGCAGTTAGTGGCATCCCACTAATATCTTCCACCCATAACTAGCACTTTGCTTTCATGGATGCTGTGGCTCTTGATTGCCTTTTCACCCTCAATGGACATACCTGCTGCACTCCAAGAAAAGTATGCTGCAAGTGTCCACTATTTTCATAGATATTGGCCTTGTACAGATCTGTAAAAATAACTTTACCCTTTCAAGCTCTTCAGGCCCTCCTTGCTTGTTTCATAGCATGAAGTTTTTCTGTTTCTAAAACACTTTGACCACAGCAGATGAATAAAGCACCTAAATCAAAGTACTGAGCCCTTCAGCTGTCCCAAAACCTTGTCCTCCTGTGAGGCCATTCCATTCAGGCAGCCTCGGGCCATGAGTTTCCTGTAATTCAGTAGAGAGCTTTAGCATATTTATGTTTATGGATATGTTACATTAACGCCTGCTTGCATTGCCCATTAGCTGCATCCAAAGATGAAGTGTGACAAGGTTCCTCTCAGCTCACAGCTGACTGAAAGCACAGAAACCATTTGTACTCGGCTTATATAAACCAGCATTCACAGTTTGCACAACGATTTCATTAAGCATCACAGCAGGGTGATGAAGTTCAAGCAGTACAAAAGAAAGAAGCGTTCTTCCATGTGAAATAGTTTGTTGACATTCTAGAGTCTGATTCAGATATTAGATGTTTAAAAACAGTTACCTTTTAAATTGCTCTTGGTACAGTATGGTGCAGCCAGGTCAGATCAGTAAAGCTGAGAATAGAATGGAGAGTTATTTGCAATTCACAATAATTAGCAAGCTGATCACTAGCTTGTACTTTTCTTGTCCATTGTCACGAAGACGGAGGTTGAGCCAAATGTCGAGGTTGAGCCAAATGTTGCACTGGTAGCTGAGAAGTCTATTATTGACAGCTATGCCTAGAAGGTCTCTCAAAAGAAGCACCATTATAGTAATAGGTCAGCTCAAATAATATTAAAAAACTTCCTTTAAAATATTCTCAAATCTCCTTATGCAGTTGCTTTCTCATAAAACACTAATATAATTTTAGCAGATCGTTACCGCTGTTGAAGGCTGAGTTGATTATATAATCAAAAAAAATTCAATTCTGCTTGAACATTATCCAGAGAAGTCACTGTCTCTAATACAAGATCTCAGTGCACCCCTAAAGAAAGGAAAGATTTGAAGCTTAATCCCTGTTCTTGCTGGTTTATTTTATGGTGTTATTTTCATACCTGTCACATTTTTACAACATTCAAACACCAATGAATTTCTGCACTTCAGGTCTACTTTCTTTGTAGGGGTGGTGGGAAGTTCTCAGGCCATCAAGTGAGCTCAGTATTAATCACACAGTTCCATGCCACAAAACTGTGTGACATGGACTTCAAACACTTTGACAGACAGCACTCATTTTGCAATTAATCACAGACTCTTGCTTCAAGGCTGAGAACTTGAGTAAGAAAAATTGCTTCAGTATATTGTACATCCTACAGCTCTTCCAATCTCCTGCATGACTATCAATGACTTCAATCATTGATCTGCTGCATGTGATATTTGATGCCTGAGGCAGACAAGGCAAATTACATGCACATCAGAACCAATTTTTTATGGTTTTGGGTTTAAAGCCCTACATATAGCACATAGGATAGAAGGTCCTAAAATGCTTGCCCCTGCAAAAAGCTAGAGAAGCTGGAGTAGGTTACTCTGTAAGGTAGAAATTTTTCTGGTCTTCATGGGGTAAACAGGTTGGAAGGATCTAGAGACGACTAATAAGCATCCCTGAATGAGGATACCCTTAGAAAGTAGGTAAATTCATCACAGTACCAAAACCCTGAAGTGTTTACTTTACATATAAGCCAAAGGATCCAGTCAATTCCTACACTTTCTTTTTCAAGAAGGCATTTTCAGGTTGGCACTATGGGGTGAAAGTTGACTAGCTATTTCTCTAAGTTTGAGATAAACAGTAGACAGGTGGCACTTGCAAATCCCCTGATCTGGCTCCTCCACTGCACAAAGCCAGCATCTGACAGCTCATCTGCTCCACAGCCACACTGTGCTCTATGAGCTACCCAGCTTCAGGTGAAATAGGCTGCAGCTCCTGGGGTTCTGTGCACTTAAGGCAGTTTCCAAACCAGAATGAAAGCTCATCCGCATCAGAAGGCCTTAGCAAAATCTGCCTTGAATTCAGTTCTACAGAAAGAAGTTACTCATAGCATTAATATATTAATCTTTTCAGGTATAACACTATGTTCCTACATTTGCACTATTTTTTATTTTTTTGCTTAGTTATGCCAGAAGCCCTGGAAACCAGACCTTTACTGGAGCAGATAATTCCCTTGCATAATATAGTATCCATCTCCACACGGCTGCTCTTCCACACCACAACTGTGCTGGGCAAACTGGGGAGAAAGACAACTGATGAATAATGAATGGCTGATAGAGCTTCCAAATAACAGCACTGCTTAAGAGAGAGGATGAACCATCAAACTGCACTCCTGCACATCCTTTCAAATACCACAGATTTAGCACTTTCTTCCATGCACTTTTCTTAGCCCATGCGTAGGTATTTAGGGAGAATGCATGGAAGGGCACGGGTCTTTCAGTCTGACGATGTCACTTGATGTTTGTAGAGGTCACTTGAGACCCCATCTTCAAAGAAACAAACTAAATCATTTTCTTGCATTCACAGAATTGCACTACACTGTCTTGCTATACAAGAAGTAGCTGTAAGCCAGTTAGAAGCTCAAGGTCCTGAACACCAGCTTGTTCTCAGAACTATAAGTAGTTCCCAGATTTAAGGATCCAATCAACAGGTCTCCTTTAATCTTTTAGCTCATGTAGAATATGCTTAAAGTGACTTTCAACACACCATTTAATGTGGTGAATATGGATCAGTTTTGATATGTAGCAAGCTCAATAACTTCCAGTTTTTGAACACGAAACATGGTACTTCTGAGGTCTGGAAAGCAGCTGCTCTCTGGACTGAAATCTACCCTTATTTCCAGGAACCCTTTTCTGTGGTTCACCTTGTCCCTTACTCCTCTAAGGCCACTTACATACTGCAAATCTCAATTTGCTCTCTTCCTATTTGCCAATTTTCTCTGCAATGGATGCATTTCTTTCCGCCCTGTAACAGTCCTTATCTCTTATCCCCTCCCAAGGGCCAGGTTAAATTCTTTCTAATCTTCCATCATTACTCTAACTCACATACTTGTTCTTTTCCAAAAAGCTCCTTCCAATGAAAGCAATATTATGGAGATCTATCTTCACACTGCTCCCTTGGAGCACGTCTGTTCCCATTTTGTTCTACTGATGTGTTTTCTACTAATTGATTTTGCATAGATTGTGAAGGGAAATGGCACACAACTATTTCTCTGGATAGTAAAATAATATAAATAATCACATAACCACCTAGAAAAAGTATTGTTAGTCACAAGCATATCGAGATATGTTTAGGTATTGAAAAATTAAATGAATACTTAAGTTCCCACAACATGACATTTTTTGTCTTGAAACATGTCCTTCCTTGAAAGCAACCGTTTTGCTCTCACAGATCAACACATCTGAAGATACATCTGGGTTCCATCCCAACATATATTTATACAGACTACACTGAAAGCTCAACACAAACTTTTAACACCAAGCTGGGATCCTGTGGTTGGTTCTGACCAGCTAATTAAAGTACATTTTTTTTTTAGGAAATATGACCTAGCAATAGAACACAGCATTGTACTTAAACAAAATACAAGGCAGCTGCTGCTATCCAGAAATATATCAAATCTAACTGTCTATTGAAGCTGTTCTGGTTCAGATTTTCTGCTTAAAATCCTACTAGGGCCTCAAGCATTTATTTGGCTTCACCAACACTCGCTTAAGAAAATCCAGTCTCAGACCATTTTGCACTTTCTTTTGTGTTTAATCATAAAATGATGATAGGTTGAAGTGATTCCCTTGTTCCAACAATGCTTCATGAATTATTACATATCTAGAAAGGTTGACAAGGACTACTACACAGTCTGTGAATTTAAAAAGGATCCAACAGCAAAGACAGAATGATCACTCACATTCAGATTTTGGGAGAACTTGTCTCACTTGCTAAAAAGGGCACTGCCCTCCATTTACAAGTACAGTCCATAGATCTCTACTTATAACTTTCATTGAAACCCAGATATTCCAGTAGTTTTCTTTTCCAAGTTCACTTTAACTCACACCGTTCAAATCAGCCCCTTGTCTCCCTCGCCCAACCTCGTATTTGCATAAGCCTGAGCTGCCATGGCAAGGTTACAGGTTCAGCCTCCCCGCATTTGCTGCCCAGTGATGATTTTCTCCACCCTACAACAGGAGCTACCCTCTGCACTAGCAGCTGCTGCAAGTACATTCAGGCTCTGCCAGGCTCTTGTAAAACTCTGGAGGCATCCAGGGAACTCAACACATGACAGTCTGTGGCTTAGGATGTTACATTACTCTGATTCCCTTACGTAAAAACTATCAGCATTTCCCCATCTTTGTCTGGCTTAGGTAAAGAGGATTTGCTTAATGCTCCTACTTGAGGAGAAAGAATACCATGGGAAAAATGTGCCCTGTGTGTGGCCCCAGGCAGGGATATTTTAACTCTTATTTTCTTTTTTAGAAAACCAATGACATAATAGTAATAAATTCTAAATCAGCCAGGATAAAGCCAACTACACACAGCTATTTATGACACCTACTTGCTTCTCGTATGCACTGGAAAAGCAGCTATGTTCCTATTTCCAATTCTATCCTAACTTCCACTTGTAAACTCCTAGTGGAGGGAACAGATATTGCTTGACCCTACCACAACATACAACAAAATAGAAAAACTGACCAATAAAATCATATAAAATTGAAATGCTTCCAATCCGAGAAACACATTACATTGGAAAAGCCTCCACCAACCTAGCTGTGTGTTTACCTTTATCAAGGCGTGAAAATCTCAGTTCTATTAATAGATTATGCAGCAGCTTTCCACAGTCATTACCAGCCCTGCAAAGCCCACTGGCGAGGCCCGTCAGATAACTGCCAGAGCAAAGGGCAATCTCAAATAGCCCCCAGTGAGAAATCTGATATTTGCCACATTAGCACCCTCCAGCTGTGCCATCGGGGGCTATCAGCAGCTCACAGCATCCAACACTAAGCTTTCCAGGTGATAGCGGAACAATCTGCTAAACACACATTCCATGTAATTAAACGTTCACAGATAACCTAAAGGCTCCCACCCAGTGGGGTCCAAAACCCATTAAAGGCTGCCTCTTATAAAGCATGGCCAGAACACATTTTACATGCAAAACTACACCCGAGCTCCCTGAAACAACTGTGCACACAAAATGACTTGGACTTTTGCATTGTGAAATAGGCTCTTTCTGATTTTGGTATTTACACAGCCACATGTTGTCCCTCAGTGATGTACAGTATCCTCTGCCTTTGAAGACACCACACACAGTAAGGTGCTTGCACCATGCATTGCCATATTCCCACATCATCTGTTCAACTCAAGGTAGAGCATTCAGCATGAAAATATAATTAACTGGCACATGTACAAAGTTCAGCACTACAAGTGTAACAATTAAAATAGCAATAACGTTTTAGACACAAAAAGGAGTTCTAAAGCCGATATTTAGAGTACCAGGTAAGCTGACTTCAAGAAAGCAGGTCATAATTTAAAAATACCTCTATGAGTAGCTTAGTAAATTCCAATAAAATGAAAAGCAGCTTTAAGCATATTCTAAACACAAGTAACAGAGGTTAAGGCTGGTGTGCGGAGGACTAAGTAGTTATAAGCCATGACTAAACTACTCTGCCTTAAAAAGCTGTTTCAAATGAAATAAGTGGAATTTTTAATCCATTTCAGTTAAAGGCATTGAAATCAGCATCCATGAATCATAAAAACTGTCTAGTTGGCTAATGCGGACATGAATTAACCCAGCGCAAGTGGTGGGCATCACCATTTTGCAACACTAGACTAGAGAAACTGGTTTCCCAGATGTGCTTTCTCCTATCTATTGCTGTGATTTCCATTGCATGTCCCGGGAGCAGGAATGAGCTTCTCCTTGAGCGTACGAAGAGACTCTAGAACTCCTGAAAACAGCTGTGTGACACAAGAACACAACTACAAGAAGGGGAGAGAGAGAGATCTCTAGTAGAGGTCCCTAGAAGAGGGCCACACCTACCTCAGCAAGGGCCCCATTTACTGCACTCCTGATTCCCGCAGAAATCACAGGTAGCATCTCCCATAATTTTAGTCTACCAAGACTAAGAACAAGTCACACCCCAGAAGCACATTTCTGGCTGTAGGCAGCTTGGGCAGGATGGCTGCAGCTACATTCAGAAAGCCCTCACAACTAGGATCTAGTAGTATTGCTGTTTAAGCAGAGACACTCATGGAGCCCTGATTACAGAAACAGAGGATTAGAAAGACTCTGGTCATGCTTGAGCTGGGGCTGGTCCCGGCGCTATACAAAGCATTGCTTTATTCCTTGGGGCAGTGCATTTGCCTTTCAGCCGGGACTTCATTTCAGTCAGACCTTTGACATCTCACAGCAGCCAGCACCTCCTGAAGGAGGAATGTGAGAAGCTTCAGGACTCATTAGCAAAGTCTCCTGCCTACTCATGAGGGGGCCTCACCAGCTTAAGTGCTGCCCTAGGGAATGTCTTCTGCAGTCACAGATATGGGTAATATAAAGATATCAAAGTTAAATTTAGACCACAGTTGATACCAGGCTACTTGGTTTAGTCACAAGAGCACAAGGCTCAGCATGAGCTGACTCTCCTAGCAGGCCTGTGGGTTAGGCTTTTATTAGCAGATCTTATGCTCTCCTAAAATACACCTCCTCAATTCTTCCAATACACTGTGTGGGAAGAATATGCCTCACAGTAACTCAACTGTTAAGTGGATTTGTATGCATACCTCCCACACAACTTGAACATTTAGAGAATTTCTCACCACACCCTGTCCTAGATATATATATATTTCTCTTGCTGTATTACCTCAATCACTGTTCCAGAGTTGTCTTTCTCCAAGCCTTTGCTAACTTAGGGTTATACAGTGCTGTCCCCTCACTCCTTGCATTGACCAAAAAAGGGAGTTGGTTCCGTGGTGGTATCACGGGAAATCCAATACCAAAACTGTAGCTTTGAAATCCTCCACAAGGCAGGCAGGGTTATATAATGCAAAGCATGCTGTAAAGCAACTGGAATACTTAAGTCATGGGAAAATAACTTAAATGTCACTAGAGCAGACCTTCTAGGATCAACATTTGCTGTGGCCTGTGCACCTGTGAAAATGGCTTCCTTGAGATACACATTGAAAGGGTAGCAGCAAGTAATTTTTTTTGCTCCATGTATATAAATGTAATGCATTAATTTAGTAAACTAATCATGTAGATTGCAAAGGTTTTCTCTATTGCAACACTGAGCTTCCTGTTACAGTTCTGGATCCTTGATTTTGGTAGCACGTATGCTGCCAATATACATCTGGCATATAAACTGCAGACGAATGTTCACAGATGGCAGAAAATACCTCAGCAAACAGTTTGCCCAGATATAGATGTGGATGAAATTACTCAGAGTGCACTGCTGGCAAAGTTTTACAAGTACGTGAAGCTGTACATTAAATTATTCTGCAAATATCTTGCAGGCTAATGCCTTTACTCAATGCTTAAAAGAAACCTTCAATAGCAGTTGATCGCTGCCTGGATTAAATTTGCATGACTTTAGAAATCTAATATCTAGACACATTATGAAATTTAAAGACAGACTCCTGAAGCGAAAGTGTCCACAACTTGCATTCTTTTTCTTGCCATTGCACATGCACTTACCATAATTACAGGACAAGCTGAGTGAACAGTTTCTGTTCAGATGCCCAAAGGTGTCTCTGCATTTCACAGCCGTACACCAATTGTACACACCTTACATTATAATGGAGTTTTGAACAGTGTGTCCCAAATGTTTAACCATGCTTAATACTAAGGCAACCAAGTTAACACTAGTTACATATTTTCACTTGTTCTAACATGTGAAATGGATGCAGGAAAGCTGAAAGAATGTAGCTAAAATGAAATGTAAATATCAGCATCCTCATCAAAGAATAATGTTTGGGGTTTACTGTTCACCATATGCTGCATACCTTTGGTTTCTTCTGTTCCTTCATTTCTTACAAGATTAAAATAATTTTAAGCATAAACCCCATGAATTTAACTCTCTACTATACAATGTCTCTAATCAAAAAATATTGACATTCCAAAAAAAAACAAACTCAAAAAAACCCGCACCAAGCACAATGGGAGAGTTGTGCCTCAGTTCCTAGGACTTTGTCCTTAATGAAAACCCTTACTCAAAGGGTGGTTCATTCTTGAGGAGAAAAGGCATAACTCCCATCTGGTTGCCATGCTGCAGCAATTTGGCAGAAGGGATAACAGATGCTGGGACTCCAAACTGCTCCCACACTCTTTTCTCTGTCTCTAAAGGGAGTTGCACAGAGTCATCACTGAACTGTTAATGGCTGCAAGATGTGTATTTCTGTAACACTGAAGACTGTGAGCATGTGCAGGAAGTGAGGGGTGGTGAGCCTGTTACAGCTAAAGGAAGGACTTAAAATTCTGTTGGTTTTTCAACTAATGTGCATTTTCCTTCCTTCTCTCACTAGTAAGGCATCTGCCTTCCCTCTCATCTTCTCAATGTGGCCATGAAATGGCTTGAAACTCAAAACAGACTCACAAAGCCTGTATAGTAAACCATAATTGTTCCTGGGCACTAGTGGTCCCCTGAGAATGATTCCCATCAGACACGGTGCAAACCTGGCTAAATCACAGCTCAGAGCAATCAAGCAACTTTATCACACAGATAAAGTGTGTGTGTGTGAGCTGACACACAGCTTTGTGGATTTCTCAGCCAACCAGATCTTCACCAGGCATCATAATCTAGGCTGGATCTTCTTTACAGCACCCTCTCATTACTTCCTAGCCCTGAGCAGAGGCTCACATTGAAGACAAGGATCGATGCCTGCACCGAAAGCTCACAGGTTTCTAACACCAGTGTAAAAGATGAAGAAAGACTGGGGAAGGAATATAGCAGGTCTTAAAATCTGCCTACCGGGGAACAATTAGAATACTTGAACTATACAAGATGTTGTTACATGGATTTATACAGACAAAGAAAGTTAAAATTATTAATTCACCCATCCACAAAGAAGTTTCAGTGGATACTTCCTGCATAGTGTCCTATTATGTTCTCTAAGAAAGAAAAACTTTCAAGTGTCTACTTGGCAGGTCTCATGCAAATAAAAATTGCACCAAACTTGAAACTAGTAGTTTTAAGGAGATCTAAGGAGGCATCTAATTTATTTTTTTTTTCAGAATGAGAGAAACTTGATGCAATCCTACAGACTAGAGACTATTTAAATTTAAATTAATCTGGCACAAAAATAAATGTTTCCTATGCAATGAGAAAATCAGTGGGGCAATCCCACTGAATGCCCCACTCATTCTGGGTTTAAAGACAACACAGAATAGAAGCAGTTCACTGAGGTGTTTTAAAGTCTTGCTTCCAGTAATACTGACTCCTCCAAATCAAAGTCTCTATGTCCTAGGATATAGTTATCTGTAGCACTTTCTCCAAGTAGTATTAAAAATCTCAGTAGATTTAGTTATCATTCCTGGGTTCAAGAAGAGATAAACCTCAGCTGTTCAGACACAGAAGGGAATAATGACATGAGCATGAGGAATTTTTAGCATTAAACTGGTTCATTTTTTAAAGCAAATTAGAAATTAGGATTGGATAGAAAAAAATGTTGTGGGTTTTTTATTTTTCATTTATTATGCCTTCTGCAAAAGCTGATGCAAGATGCATGTTGGTTGAACCACATACAGCATCTTTTGGATGGATTTGACCTATATAGCTGTTTCCCTCTGGGTGGTGAAAGCCAAGAATAAATGTAGTCTTGTGCTGAAAACGGTGACAAGCTATAGCCAAACTCAACTCCCCTTGGTGATAAAATTAATGGTGGATTTCCTCCATTTTCCCCAGGACTTGTTTGTGATGCTTCTACTGCTATAATAGGAAAGAGAGAGTTCTTCCAGAAGTGATTTCGACTTGAGTCATGCCTATAATAACCTCATGCACCTAAGGGTTCCTCAAGATGCAAAGAGGCAACAAACAATATGGTTAAATCCCTCACAGTGCATGTAGTGCATGTAATGCTGTTGCTCACCCGTGCTTCCTCCTTACCAGCATGACAGTGTGGGGTGTAATTTTGACTCTGCCGTGTGTTCTCAGCAACCAGATGGCAGTAAAGAATCCTGCAGGACTTGGTGCTGTTTCAGTCTGGGGAACTGCATTTTTATTCCATGAATTCTACTTCCTTGGCTCCAGCTCAGACAGTTCTGGCTCTTATGTGCTTTCCAGTGTAGAGCACTTTGCATGACCTCTGTGAAAAGCCTCACTGAGCCCCATCTGTTGGGAGATGTTTTTCTCAGTGGAGCGTACACCAGGATAAACCCAGTCCACTGATTTTGTGGTGCCATTGTTGTGGATATGAGAAAGGGTGAAAATTCACAGGCAGCACCTTGTTAAGTGACAAAGTTCTGCACAACCCAGGAACTACCTCAGTATCACTGTTCAACTGCAAGACTGAGCTTCCTCTGAGGCCAGTTCTGGAAAACAGCTGAAAACTTCAACAGGGACAAAGTACAGCTTCTCTACTGAAACATCTCCTGCTGTTTCCCACCAGCATTTCTAACAATACAATACAATACTCTTCTGCAGATACCAGTCACCAACTTTTTCAATAAATATCTGATATTACAGCCAAAGAAACCATGCTATTGATTTGCTTCATTTCTGTGAGTGAATACAACTCTCATTTTGTAAGGCTACAATTATTAGTAAAAGAACAAGAATTTAATCTGTGTAAAACTGAAGATAAACATTCACCCTCTGAGAAATGAGACAACTACAGTGGATTTCTATTGTGCAGCTAACATCCCAATTCTTGCATTAGAAGATGAATATTAAGCCAATACTTCGAGATGAACAACATCATCTCAAATCAGCATAGACATCATCTTTTCAGCTAGCAGTCCTTGTTGAGATTTTTAATATTTTACTGAATTATTAGAAAACTCTCCTTAAACTCCAGTAACATTTCCCAATGCCTACAGGCTTCTAACATGCTTTGAACTCAAGAAACCATTAGTATATTAAGAAGCAATCTAGTTCTATTCCCCAGCTATCCTAGGTTGTCTGAAACTCTGCATCTCAGAAAAGACATTCTGTCCAGGAGTAAATGACGTATCACATTTCTTTTAAAGTAGCACATAATCAAATTCTCCTCAGCAGCTGCAAATCCATTTTTGCTGAAACAGCCAACTTTCTCTCTAGACTTTTTCCACTATAAATTTCCCAAGAGATGAGGAGATCCACTAGTACCCTGACTCTTTGTGAAACAGCTGGAAAAACTTGACCAGTTAGTTACACTGACTGTTCTGTACTGCTATAATCTAGTTCAAATGAAGAGATGCAGTCAGATTCCCCAGGAGTCAAAAGTATCTGTGTCCAGATTAATGCCTCATAATCCTCCAAGTATTACCCCCGGCTTGCCCAAGCTCCTCCTTACAAACCTGCACCAAAAGCAGAGAGGCTTAGATATGCCATCCACTACCCTCCATCAAATTATGGTGAAAGATTTAGTCACCAAGATCTGCTAGTACCACATTTTAAATGCTGCTGCTTAATCCTCTACTGCTTTAAACAGTAAACTTGAAATGAAGAAACTTTACAAAAATATGTTAATGGACATTGCAAAGGGATTTATCCTATTAGGTCACTTCTTCCACTGCAGTACTCCCGCAAAAAAGCATTTAGAGATTCAGGCCTAGAGAATTCCTTGAACAGTGAAGAAATCCTGCAACAAGTACCATAGAATATACTATGTGGAGAAGCTGTCCTGCCAGGACAGTTGGGAAGACAAATCTGGCAATGTGACTTGGCACTAGTCTTGGATCAGTAATTAACAGTGAGACTGAGATGGAGTCACACAGTCCTTCCCAGCTTTACTAGGAAGGTTCTCATCCAGGAGGCACACAAGAGTCCTTGTGTGTACTCAGTTTCCCCAGCGTGATCCAGAAGGAAGGGTGGAAGCTTCCCCAGAGTTTGCAGATACTCTCATATTTGGACTGGTAGGGAGGAGGGCACACATAAAGTGATCTTCTTACAGAAATGCAGTGAAGACCACTAAAATCACAGGTAAAAGATTGGGATTCCTGAAGTATCCCACAATTCAGAACATCTTCAAGAGAACTAAACACTCCTTCCCCCATACTAGTGTGATCTTTCTCCTAAGGGAGGGCAGCCTGACCACCCTGAATCATGCATGCCAAATACACACATGTATCTATACACAGTCCAAAAAACCCCAAGATATTTTGTGCACAAAGCTTTTCAGCACTGCTGGTGTATTTACATATATAAATTGACGTAACATCTGGAATGCTCAAAATAAGGGTTTAAATCCTGATTTACTTGTTTAGCAGATGAGATTCCAGCATCTTGTCCACTTACACTAGTGGCACAGTTTGACTGTACCTTTTCTTTCCCATTCCTGAGAATCTGTATCATTATGGATTTTCATTACACTATCAATACTATTTTCCTGCAGCTGTAGGTCTTGCCACAAAACATTTGCCATCAATTTTGCTAGCCTCTTCATTATAGCATCATTTCAAAATTCAAAGTTGGGAGTACAAAGATGTCTACACAACTTTATTTCTGGGTGGCAAAAAGTGAGTGCTTGGAAAATATGAAGGGAATAAAGCAGATGGAGAAAAATGAGCTCTAAAGAAAGCATCATCTTCCAAAGTGGTTCTTATGTTTGTTCCACTAACAATAAAGGGCTACCTTAGGGTTTACCTTATGTGCATTACTTTATCACCAGAAGTATTCACGTCCCTTTTATGAAATACTCAGGGAAAATTATTTTGTTACAGACTACAACTGGAAATTATAAAACTTCCTAATGCAACAAGGACTATTGCAGTTGTCTCAATAAGCGTAACCTCAGTTAACACGTAAATACAGGCAACAGTAAGCCCAAAACATGTCCAAACTAAGGGAACTGTAAACAAATTATTGGGCTCTGTTCACAGAAGTGCTGAAGTACAGCCTGAAGGTCACACAACAGGGAAGAGCTACAGAACCATGAAGCACTGCAGATCCTTGCAGCCCTGTTATGAAAATGCTGTACCAAAGAGTTACTGTTTACAGCTGTAAACAGTACATTGTTTACTGTGTATATTTTGTTTGCTTCCTGTCTTAATACCTGACATCACTGTATTAATTTGCAGCCCATAACTCCTGGAAACATCTCCATGTTCACATATTTCAGAGAAATAATGTTCTCTAGAACTATCACTCTTTTTAAAAAGTTGTTTAGTGCCAATGCTGAAGAGAGATTTTGGGATATAAGAAACATCTAAAAGCAAATTACCTCCAAATACATAATACCCTTGCACAGTTACTAGTTGGAAAAAAGTGTGAATACAGACTTAACTTTTTGCTTTTCACAAATTTTGATATGTGGCTCAGGTGGTTTAGAAAGGGCTTCTCAGTATTCTGAATTTCAATCACAAGACCAAGATGCAAACCTTAATGGCATCACCCACAGCCAATTACAACCCTCCCACCTGACTCTTCCTGAGCTGCCGGCTGGCTCTATAATTTTTTACCATCTCTTGGATTTAGAGCTACCACATTGTATTTCTAATCCCAAGGATCGCCAAGATGAATAGGTCTCAGACTTTTTTTTTCCCCACTTCATCTCTGTTCTCACAGCTTTCAACTCAGTCTTCAAACAGTGCTTATTCTGAAATGATGGCAAGGGCTGAAACTTCTCCAGAAAAATCTTCAGCTTTGGCCGGAGAGGTAGAACAAACACCCGACCTTGAAAAATCAGAATTTGATCCTATGTGCTACTGGTACACATAGAAGCTTTGCTATGATATCAATGAACTTCTAAAACTCTTCCTTACCAGCCCCAATTTTAAAAAGAAAGCCAGTGCTGTTCATTTTGGAAGGGGTATGTGTAAGGGACTGTTCTGTCTCTAACTGGCTAGGATGTTTTTACATTGACCAGGGCAGTAATTAATTACTCTCGCAAAAAGTACAACAAGCGTCACTGAGGCAATTTAAACCCCCGAGGCAGAGTTACCTCGAAGCCGGACAAGAAGCGGCCAGCAAAGGCAGTTTTCTCCCTCAGCTCCAGGAGTGCCCCCTCACACACCCCGTGCCCACACAAAATGGCGGGCACCACCCTGGGGGGGGAACACAAAATGGCGGGCACCACCCTGGGGGGGGAACACAAAATGGCGGACACCACCCTGGGGGGGGAACACAAAATGGCGGGCACCGCCCTGGCTCTCTCTGTGCAGGGCAGGGCTGTCCCCATCCACCCGGGTGACATTTCTGGGCTGCTGGTGGGCACTTTGAGGAGCCTCAGGGTGTGGCTGAGAGCAGAGGAGTGGTGAAATGGTGACATTTCTCCCTGCCTGGATAGGCCCGGCCGATCCG
>JAWWEW010000012.1:22316357-22441024 GCA_035583185.1 Anabacerthia variegaticeps | reverse complement strand
TCTTCGTCATCCCTTGTCTTGCCTGTCTCTTTGTCATCCCTCATCCCTCCTGCCTCTCCTCTCCATCTTCCCCCTCCATCCCTCCTGTCTCTCCTCTCCATCGTCCTCCTCCATCCCTCCTGCCTCTCCTCTCCTTCCCCTCCCCGTCCTGCTATACTTTCTTCCCTCCTCCCAAAGTCCTTCCCACCGGTGGTGGTAATTCTTTTCCTCATTCCAGCCTGCCCCTTTTTCTGTCCCCTCAATAAAGTCAGGATCTGTTCCAGACCCAACAATAAGGAGTTGCATGCCTGAATCTCACCCTCAGAGCAATCAATTTCAAAGAACCTGGTTACGATTTCCAACTAGATTGTAACAGCATGCAGAAAGATCTAGCAGTGACAGACATCAGACCAAGACCTCCTGTACCTCAGTTCTCTGCCTTCATCCCAGGACTGCGACAAGATCCCTGCACGGGGCATAGAACTCCATTGTGTGCAGCACAGCTGAGGAACAGGGGCAGCTAAATGTGTACCACATTGCCAGCCAGCAAGGCTCTGGCACTCAGCAATACCTTGGCTTTGTCAACAGCCCTGTTGATTTCAGCACTGAACTTGTACAGTAAGACAATAAGCCCAGGATTCACCATCTGGCCCTCTGTGGATATGCAAAAAGTCATAAAGCTGCAGTTCCCAGGGAAAATTTTATTTTACAACTTGTTAATGACTTCAGATCTCAAACTAACCATTTGCACTAATACTCATTAAATTTAATATTTCACCTGGCTGGCTAGTTGAATTATGACTACTTTTTTTTTGTTAGAAATAAATCCAACCCCCTTTCTAGCTCGCTCAGTTCCCATCCCCCAGGCTAAACAGGTACTACCCTAGAGGAGAACAAGCATGCACAACCAAACCCCACTATGGAAGCAGGTTTCAGACAATAGCCCTACAAAAAACCCTGAGGTGAGCAGCTTTAATTTAGGGGATCTGAGAGGCAGTGAATTTTCTGTATAGACATCTGAAAGCAGCATTTGCAAGTTCAATGCCTACAGCATGCCTGAGTTTTAATCTTGTTTCAGCTGACTAGACAAAGAACTAGAAAACACCTTTATAAAAGTTCTAAACCATGGCTGAAAGACCAACAAAGCCATTTCAATGACTGCACCTCCCACATCTCTTTTTTAATTACCTATTCCTCAGAGGTTGGTAACTAATTGTTCCTTGCATCGATCCAGTCCATGGCGGCCACCACGCTTGACAGGCTGCTACAGCATTTCCAGCATTCTTTATGTTGCCACTGATACTCACTTGCCCCATTTTTACTTTGAATGGGGTTGTCTGTAGCTACCACATTCATTTGCAGCTTCAATTTCCATTGAGTAACAGATGAATTAGAATTATTAAAATTAGAAGTCAGGAAGACTTTTTCTTTGCATTTATTTCTTACCGTCCTGTACCTCTCCTTTGAACACAGTCCTACAGCTTTAGCTGTAAAAGCCATTATTTTTATCCACATTGGGAATGTTGTGCCAGAGCCATTTTTTGAAGTGCAAATGGGTGACTGATTCCCTGCTACATGAAACCTCCAGAAAGTACGGAGTGAAAGTTTCCTGAGGAAAACTACCCTTAATTTTAATTAATCATTCATTCATTTTGATTGAATAAGAGCTCTTTCAAAATTGAGCATACCAGCAACTGGGGCTTTCCCATCTTTCATTACATTCAACACACACAAATGTAGAGTCAACTTTTAGGTAAGGCTGAGCAGAGAAAGCTCATTCCTTCCCCCTTCCCAAGATCAGGTACAGTCCCACTAAACTCTGAAACTACCTAAACCTTCACCCAATTTCTGCGTCCTTCAAACTGCAGCCTGAAATAAAACATACTGCCACATGTTTTTCCAGCTCCAAGAGCTCTACACAACACTCTCTTAACCTTTTTCCAAGTAGGTCAGTCTGCAACATTCTGCTGTCCAGTTTAGTGTCAGTAAGGAATTAATACCTCTCATCTGGTTTTCCAAGTACTTTGTCTTCACTAAATCTGCAGCAGCCAGTGATCATGAACAGCTCACTACAGTTACCTTGATCTAGTGTAGCTTTCAAAGGGAGTCGATCAGAAGGAAAATATCAGATAACCAAGGTATCAGCTTCCATTTCATCACCAGTTTGTCCCTATCACTCTAGGCATACTAAGAATGTGAGTGTGAAATTATTTGGCAAGGGTACCATGGAGATTGTCAGCAAGGTGGGACCCCATGGATACTCAAGAAAGCAAAAGAAATTGGCTTCATAATAATGCTTGCTACGCTCTATTGTTGTACATTTTCCACAGCTCTAAAATTGCTATTTACCAGTATTGACCGAGATTATTCTTAAGAATATTGTCAAAGTCTGAGAAGAAAAGGCTAGTGACAGCAAAAGGAATGTCTGAGGGTGTAACATTTCTCCATTGTGAAGTATTGCCTAAAGTGCTACAGTCTAAAAAAATCAAAGACCCAAAGGCTGGGCTCCTTCACAGTTTATTTTTAAAACTCAGATTCTGCCCCAATCCTTCAGCTCCCACTACAGAGCTGGAGTCATTCAAAAATGAATCATTTGAGCAATTCCCACAGGAATATTAGAAATACTAAGATTTTCTCCCTCTATCTGACATGAATGCAAACCAAAGCTATGACCTAACCTGGCCTTCTTGCTTCAGTAAGCACAGACAGACCCATTCTTACTCAAGAACACAAACTTCTCTCCAGCACTTTCTCCCAGAGGACACAGGCCATGGAGGAGGGTGAGCTAATTTTGTCAGGTCTTCATGACAAAAGAGTCAAGGTCATATCATACTACACAGATGCTGTAGGAAATGCCTGGCAGTGCATGATTTTTGACATTTGAAGCAGCACTCTGGTTCTGCTAATGTGAACAGTTGTACTGCATTTTTTGCCAAGGCCTGAATGTGGCTCTGCATAGACCAAGAACCAGCAGCCAACACGGGAGACAACAGTGGGATTCCTTTCATCTCCTAACATCTGCCTTACCCACTCTCACAGACCTTCCACATCTGATGCAGGGCCTGGAGGCAGTCTCTGTGTGTTCAACACATTGTGTTAGAGCACTGCTCCACCTGTCTGGCTGAGCTGACTCAAAGACCCGTTCCACATGAGCTAAAATATATATATTTTATATATATATTTATAGCTCTGCTGCCCACTGCAAACCACTCTGTTCCTCAATTTAGAGTCACTTCATTTAGATCAACTCACTTATATTGACCTTAATTAGACATTAGTTATGCAAAAATATCCACCTGTATCCCCCAAGTCATTAAATGTAAAAGCCAAGGATGATCTACAATTCACAGACAGACTCTGCACTGGATTCGGTACTGGGCATCATGTTTGACTGCAGGATGACAACCAAACTTCTGTTGCAAAGGCTGAGTTTTCTGCTAGTAAGAATAGAGCCAGTGAAGAAAGGTAATTATGACTTGGTGATGTCAGCAGCAGCAATCTTTATGTTCAACTGGTAGCAGCTACACACCCAAAGGCAAGACTCTGGTCTATACTAACAACACAGTGAAGTAATTTTTTTGCTAATGTATCTGAGTCTACACAGAATGTTTTAATTTGTAACTGCAACTTGATGGTAAGCTCATATCTGTTTTAAAATGTATCTAATTTTAAAAAGTAAAAGCACTCAAAAGAAGCCTGAAGTCAAGGAATGGTGCATTTTAAACCTTTGGTACCATAAAAAAATGCACAAGACCAGCTTTTATTTCAGTGAATGTCAATTTGTAGCCTTCCTTCCTCTTGTATCAAATGGAAACAATCTCAGAGAAACAAGTTATTTAAAATACATAAACCATTATTTTTGTAAGTGCTTCCACAGGGATATGCCATAGAAAAGCTAAAGAGAAAACCTTGTTTTCAGACCAGGCTTGGAAGGCATTAAGTCAGAGAGCTACCCCCTGAATATTTTGATAATGATTTTAAATTGATCCCTAATTTAATGAGCGGCATTTGACTGAAGCAAAGCCCTCTAAAGGAAAGACTTTTTTCACTCCAGCCTTCTCCTCTGTGGAATTCCTTTCTTAAGACTGAGTCCTCACACTCATAGCACAAGTGTCCCCTGCTTTCATCACAATGTACCCAACCCTAAAATCAGCCCATGGCCACCTGCCAGCCTCCTTTACAGAACAAAAAGACCATTTCTAGTTTGCTGCTCTTCACAGCAGCAACACTAATTGAGTCAGCACATAAAATTCTACTTACACATACACCTCTATTAACTGCCTTTTTGATTTCCATTCCTGGATATCTATCAAAATGCAGTTTAGGGCAGTGCAATTAGTTTTGCTCTGCAATACAAAAACAGTGAAGTAACAAGACATGCCCTCGTTTAATCAGTCAACCACATGTGCAGAAAGACATGATGCCTTCTCCCTGTAAAAGCCACTTCTGTCTCTGGGCAGCCTCTGCCTTAAGAAATACAGGAACAGTGACTCTGTATAATTGTTTGCACAGGTACACTATCAAATTCAAGAATGGACATTAAATGGTTGCCTTAGCAACAAGCCTTATCAGCATTCTTTGACTACAAAGAGAAAATATTTTTTTCTTCTAGAAAAGTTCTTTCTGTTTAACAGACAGAATAACATTTTGAATTTCCTGCTTTACACAGTGTTCTTTTTACTACAGGCTACATATTAGGAAAGTAATGGTACAGTTCAAGTACTCTGAAAGCAAAGACAAATTCTCAGTTCCAGGTTACCAGAGCCTTGCTGCACCACCTCTCCTTTAAATAGCTGGGTTACTGCTGCTTTCACCTCTGTTTCACTCTTCCAAAGCATATCCCTTTATAATTTACAGAAATGTACCAAGATGCTGCTCTGAACACAAGACCCTCTTCAAAGCTCGTTGCCTAATGTTGCATTACTAAGGAGAAACTTTTTGTGATAAAAAAAGACAGATTCTTAACTACTTCTGAATGCTAAGCCTCACGTTAGGTGGACACACTCCATACATCTGCCTGCATGGATGCTTTTGGCACATTTTAGTTCCAGAGCACTTCAGATGCAAACCATACTTGCAACTTCCACTGTCCCGGTGCACAGAGCCCTCAGCCCAGAGGCCATCACCCAGGAAGCTGTGTGAATGAACAGACTCATCCCATGCCATCAGCACATCATTGCCATGTCTCTCTTTGGAGACATTTGGTCCTTCCTTCTTTACAAAGGATGACTACTCATGCCAAGAATGGAAATAGCATTCTTCTGGCCAGGGTAACAAAGAAACCATCTCTCTGACACTGGAAAATACTTTCTCCCCTGTATTTCAACAGTTTTGCTGCTGCAAACAAAACATACTGGCAGAACAGAGCAGGACCTGTATGAACTCACCATTGCCCAGAAACCAAAATACAGCTGGCAGGTCTAATTTTAGTCCTCTAGCCTTGAGAGTGCTCTGTTAAATCACCCAGCTCTTGTGCCAAGGAAAAAAATGCAGAAAGGGCTTTTGCTAGGAGCTGATATGAGCTTTATATGGGAACTTATAAGGATGTAAAATCGTAGAAAGCTGGTTAGGGAGCTGGGGCTAACCTTGACAGTGTTTAGTTAACAAGTACACACACAGCTCTTGAGTAACTGGCTCTCAGCTATCAGAGCACTGACAGATCCTCTGCTTTTGCTCTGGGAAGTCTGGAATGAGAACTGACAACCCTCATGTCTGAACTTTAAGACACAGTTACAATACATGCCTTATCAAAGCCTTACTACAATATAGTAGCTCCAGAGAAAAACAGGATAGAAAACTGAACATTACAAATTAAGAGCAGTGCCCAACTTGGATCATTTGACATGAGTTGACTCATGCCACACTACACACACATGCAGCAGTGCAATCAGGCCCAGAGATTCAGGAATCCAGAGCTCAGAGAGCAGTACCAGTCTCTCAGCTGTATAAAAAACTTGGTTTTGGCAATAGGCATCAAAAAACAGATCTTGCAGTACAGTTCCCCAGAAATGGGAACTCAAACACACATACACACTAGAGCCATTTCTCCTAACAGCTCAAGCAAAATTAAGTGCTCAAAAACAAGGGCAAACAGTCCTTTTCATTCCAACATACGGTCACTAGAACTAGGGCATTTGTGATGGATGCTTGTCTAACCTGTCCTCAAAAACACCCAGTAGATCCTACAGTTTTCTTGAGCAATTCTTTTTTGTGTCTTTCTCCTAGCATTAGGGGTCATCCTCCATAAGGTTTCAGTTCCCCTTAAATAAATCCTATACAGGACAACTACTTGACCTAGCTACCCTGGAACAGGACTTCATAAATTTTGTAGCATATATTACTCATAATTAACCTACCTTCAGAACCTGGTCTTTTCCAATTAAAAGCAGGTCTAACATGCTTGATTAAGCTAAGCAAACATGACAGAGAAACATCCCTTACTTTCCAACCTCAGCTGCTTCCAAAACCACAAGCATGTGCATGCCCCAGAACCTGGCAAAGAAACAAGGAATTTCCAGTGCTTTAGCCATCTACAGGGAATACACACTGGCTGATAATGGGAAAAAAACACCCAGAGTGACCTATTTGAGCATTTGGGAGCTTTGGTAGCTTGGCCCTAGCTTATTGGTATGTTTTGCTCCACACAAGCCTCTAGAATACTGACTGAAAATGTCTATACACACCTTTTGACCTCTTACTGCTTTTGCTTTGTGTCTGAACGACTGTCCCCATGTTGTGGCATTTGCCCTCTGCAGTCATAAATGAGCACCACAAATCCATGCTTTACAGCAGCAGATTAGCAGGGGGAAGGGACACCCACTAGGTGATAGCCAGCTCTGGTATTTCTCTGCGGGCTGAAATGCTCAGCAAGGGAAAGAAAGTGCAACTCAGAATTCTGGACTAAAGGCGCTTGGTGCTGGCTGCAACCTAAAGACTGTTTGCATCCAGAGTACACAGAGAAGTACTATGTACAAGGTACTTACAGTCCATTGGAAATATTTTCCCTTTTTTGGTAGGAAAACTGAGGCAAATTTGGGGTTTGAGCTATCTGGGTTTTTTCCTCACCACACACTGCAAGAGCTACATAAAGCTTCACCTTAAAAACAGACATGGAATCCTAACAGATTTAGATGGAACAGAAAATTAGTGTTTAATTGTAGAGATATTTTGTCACTTTCTTTTTCAGAAAGCCTTTCTCCAAGCACAGAGCTTCGCAAGCTTATCTGGAGAAAAGGCGCCAGACTCCCTTAGATATTTCACCAATTATTGTACCTCAAAATTGATGCAAAATAAATAGATTATGTTAGGAATTGTTTGGTTATCTTATTTGCATAAAAATCTAATGGGTTTAGGATGAATCTATATTACACTTGTCATTTCCAAAACAAAAATTCTTGGAGTACTGTCTGATTTTTAAGACAAATCCCTTGCTGTGCAGTGTATAAGGCTGGTTTATTTATCAAGTTTTCACTGAAGTTCAATTAGAGTAGTGTGGATAAATATATCCAGCTGTTAGTCTATATGCAAAACTAATGTAATTATAAAATATTGAATCCTTTCCCTTTTGTAATAGTCTACACCAAAATATCTTCTTTAGAAATTGTATTTTTCATTAGGAAAATATAGCCCTAGAAAAGGTGTTATTTCTGCAAGGGTATGTAAACTAAACAAAATTCCTGCAAAACTTCTTGCATCTTTACATGCATTGATTTTGTTAGACCACTTGGCTTTAAGAAAAGTTCATCAGTTGGAATTAAATCTGCTTCATTTACAGCATAATTGATTTCAGAAAGGTATTGAGTTTTGTTTGATGTGCTCTGACTTGTAGATAAAAAAGTCCAAACTTCCAAAAAATGTGCAAATCACCCCCTGGAAGTAGTGGGGGCTCAGCAGAACACAAATAGTGACAGGTCAATACAGAACTGCACTACTTAAATGAATAAATCAAACCCCATGAAAATCCTGTTTCCTTCAAGATCCCAGCAAAGCAGACTTTTTAATAGGTTAAATATATCATCTTAAATGCAGGTTTAAGAGTTTCTCACTGGCCAAACCTATTGGTTCCAAAACTTGGACACAGGGAGCTTTGGTTTCTCAGGATGGAAAGCACAGAATAAACTGTGGAATTTGGAAACCTGTTAATCTATTTAAATGTGAAGGTTAACGTAACCATATCTGGGCACCTCAAAAGAGAAGCTACAGATGTAGTCTGTCCTGCACATCCTTGTACCTTCTATGTGTATTTTAATTGCCTCTTAATTTTCTCCAAATAGTAAAGCCTGCAAATTTACTGAAAAAAAAAATAAAATCTTTGCTCATAGGAGTTTTCAACTCTGATTTATGCAATTACATAATTTAATAGAAATGGAGAACAGAAATTACAATTTTAAATCTGCTACTGTGGTTCAAATTCAGTATATAAATACTAAAGACAAACAACTCAGATTTGCATAACTACTTGCCAATGCTACATTCAGTAATATTCCATTCCAACTGAATAGGAGCTACAAACTCTCCACAAGTGAGCTACAGATGCACGCAGCATCTTACAGGCTGAGACTTAATGCCCTTACTGTGAAATTTGGAAGCCACACCTAGTACTTGCTGTCATTCGGTGAGAAGTTCTTGAAAAAAAAAAATGCATCCAACTCCATCACACAAACCTCAAACTTTCAGGTTACCTTCTAAACAAAGCACCTTTCTGATATCTAAAAAAAGCTTCCCAGCACAAAATGAAATTTTAAGCAAATTTTTCTTTCCCTAATGGGTTTTTTTTCCATATGTTCTTGCTGAAAATCCCGAGAGACATAAGTCTTGCCCATGTGTAAACACCATGCTTAGCCTTTGATTAGTACTTACTCTAAAGAAGCACAATGTTGCAGCCACTGAATTTCGGGGCAGCAATCCTAAACATCACTTGAGATACAGAAACATCAATGTGCTTTCCTGGAAAGCACTACACTATGAATTTATTTGCAGCTACTGAAAATCACTTCAGAAAAAAGAATAAATAAACCAAATCCACACACAGAGACCCACCACATATCGAGATGGGATCTCTGGTTTCCTTACTGTCACACAATCTGAGATTGCATTGTTAGCTGTGTCCCCATTGAGGGACTCCACTGCATTGCTGGCTGAGCAGCCTGTGCCTCAGACAGCTAACAAGTGTGAAGGTGCCACTTCAGAGACTGTTTTCCAACACTGCTTTTACAAAGAATGGATCCCAGGGAGTTTACACCATTAATTTTAACGTCCCCTGGTCAGCAGTGGAAGGACACCACTGCTATCATGCCTATCCTATTTCCCAAAGCATTTCACGCTCACCGAGATGTATATGCATTGGAAAACAATAGCTTCATTGAGTAAACTCCATTACCACTGCAAGTAATATGCAGTGTGTTCCAACCATCATATTTATATGGAAATTAGACTTCCTCTCAAAGAGGCATGTTTCCATAAACCCCCATCACTGTCCACTGAACCTAGGCATTTCCCTTCAAATCAATGCATTTAAGATAATACTTTTGGCTTGTGCTGTTCCTCACAAGTGGTTTTACAAAAGCAGGAGCTGGTTAGTGGTTACAAACTGACCCTTTTCCTGAAAACAGCTTGAAGCAAATGGCATATTCTGCAATATTACACTGGGCAACATTCTACACTTAAAGAAGCTGAGCAGAGTATGAGTGAATCTTAGCACAATCAATTAATTTTAACCCCCAGAAAACTTCAGCACAGGAATGACACTAAAAAGGCAATGAGGGAAGCAAACTAGAAAGAGTCTCAAAGGCCTCTCAAGTTTTTCAGATTACTCTCTCATTTCAGGGTCCCTGTGTAGCCAGAATATCCAGAAAAGCACAAAGTGTGCTCACCCAGGAAAACAGAAATCAAAGGGAAGAAAAAAAATTGAAGGAACCAAAATTTAGAGATGTGCAACAAACAAGAAAGGCCTAAGATCAACTGCAAGATGGACAAGGTGATGTCAGAAAGCAAACTGACTTTCTAGAAAAAGCTGAAAAGGTAGGAAAAAAGCCTAGCACAAAGAGAAACAGAGAAACACAGGAGTGGGGCTAAGAGCAGATACCCAGAACTGGGATGGAGCCTAAGGCAGGAGACCAGGTTAATACTTTAAACAGCATGAGGGAAGAGGTAGCACTGAATGTAAAAATACAGGCCTTGACCAGCTAGAAACAGGAAACAAACTTGAGATGTATCATGCAACAGCTTGGTGGTAACTCTTCCAAAATTCAGCTTATCCACCAAGGAGAGTTTGAGTCATCACACACAACTACTCCCCTGGCCCAGACATTACCCAGCCAGTCCAAAAGCAACAGGCTCATCTACTGTAACTTTCAACCACTTCTGGTGACAACAGGAGGGAAGGAGCAGCAGGGGGAGAAATCACTGAGCAGTTTTTCTTGTGGTAGTATACAAGCCCTTTGTATCTTCACACAACTCAGCTGCCAGCTGGAGCATATACTGCAGCTACAACTTGAGTTTCTGGCCTTGTTAAACTACTCACAGATTCCATGCAACTAGTTTGCACCAAAATTCCCCAAAAGCTGGATTTTATGATGGGCTGCATAAAAGCCAGCCAAAGTAAAGTTGCACTTGTTAAGAACGGGAAGATGGCTTCTGTCCTCAGCTCAGTGCCATTAGGCTCCTGGTTTTCACAAGAAAGCACACTACTATTCTTAAGCAAAACAGTACAGAATAATCGGGGGGGGGGGAAGACAACGCAAGTTTTATACTCCAACCATTTTTATATGCTTTTTATTATGCTTAGGAAAAGTACTTCTTGCAACATTGGCTTTAAATGATCTCTCCAGAAGTCAGCAGCCACTGGTCAACGACACTATCAAGCACACAAACATTACCATTCAGTCAATTGTACTTAGCAAGAAAGCACCTTATCTTTTCAGAAGCAGAAAGCTCATTACTACCAGAACACAAACCCTTCAAGCTTTGTTATTCTAGCAATTGATGCTTCATTATGGTAAACATGTTTAATGTTTTAATCCTTTAAAGAAACATTTTAAAGGGTAAAAAAGTAAGCATATGACAGTTTAAAACATTTCATCAGTCCTATTCCACAGGGTGAAAGCAATAAATTTGTCTTCAAAGTGAGTCAAACTTTTAAGAGAAAGACATGAATCTTGCTCATGCCCTTATCAGAGCATGGCCAGACAGGACAGAACACAGTACCGGTGTTCTGCAGTTGGCACATCCAGATTCCCTGGCCACACAGCCCACTCCTGAAGCAGTCTTGCTTCCCATGCTCCAAAATTAGTCACTTGAAAACCAGGAACTAATAGAAATGCCTTCTTCCCCACAAGGCATCACAGCACCTCTCCCCATATGTGGCTTCTTCCACCACTTCTTTGATATTTAGAGCTAAATTTGCAGGTTGGTTCTATTGCAGAGCACAGTATTTTTATACATTACACAAGCCCTCAGGCTAGTTACTCAGCCTGTTTTGCTGGAACCTGTGCCCTCTTACACTCAAAGAAAAATTCTTTCTTTAAGCTAAGAGGAAATACACGCTACTTTACTTTTCTGCTCTTTGGCAGTAGCATCAGTACATGGTGGAGTGTTTGAAGAAGCTAACTGAATTAGGAGAAAAAAGTATTAAAAAACCCTGAGCCTCACATAAACACTTAACAAATCCCTATTTTACTTCAGTGTCAAATGGTCACCTAGATCACCTCTACTGTCTTGTTCCCTCATTAGAGAATATTTTATAGAACAGCAAAACACTGGGAATAAAATGTTTTTTTTCAATGTCAAGACTATCCTGATTCACACCTAGAAGAATGGGTCCAAAATACCTCCTATGAATTAGTACTGGTTTAATACTTCGGAATTGAAAGAAAGATTTTTTGAGCTTTGTAAATATCTCTTGCTAAATAAATTAGTAGTAAATAAGGTAGCTGTATCTCCAGACAAACAACTCATTGTCCTATTACCTGGACCAGTGCTAAATGGACTATACAACTGAGATTGTCAGAGAGTTGATTTCCATCTGAAAAACACCTATGACCTGTTCCACTATTGAGTAAAGGTCAAATAACCGACACAAGATAATGCTTCCAAACAAAATCAAGGATCCATCCCACAAACAAACAAAAAACAACCCAAAAATCAATTATCTCCATATATAAATCCCTTATGAACAATTTATGTAATCTGAAAAGTACAGACTGCTTTGCTTTAGGCTGAGCTAAGGCCAAAAATCAGGGCTCAGCACAATTACTTGCCTTCAAACAAGAAATGCACAATATATGGATTTAGGTAAAACAAAAGCAGTATTAATGTGATTCATTTCTCTGGCATTATCTTAGTTATAAATTAAGTCCATTCTTAGTAAAGAGCTGACTACAAACGTGGGGATATATTGAAACAAGGGCCCAGGAAGGCTGTGTGGTCTCCAAACCTGACTGGACAAGGTGCTGAGCAGCCTGCTCTTACTGAATCTGCTTTGACCAGAGGGCCAGAGGAAATGGCAAACACACATCCCTACCATCTCCAACTCCCTTACAATTTCAGAACTGAATGTTACTATAGCTTGTCTTTCCAGTCTTACAATCAGTCTATAGAGTTCTACACACTAACACATAGTACTGGTGACAGACACTTATCTCTCTCAGATTCTAGGAGTCATCTCTCTGACTCTAACACTCCAGTAATTCAACAGGGCCTGTGGCTCTAAAAAGCAAAAGGTGAATGTATGACTGTTTTCACTGTGAAAAGTGCAGATGTCCCACAGGATGCAAAGGTCACACAGAAAAATTCATTCTTACATTGTAGAGCAGAGATAGTATCAGTCAGTAAAAGGCTAATGTCATCAGCCTGATCAGATAAGAAAGTTTCATGTGAACAAATGCAAGTTTCTTAGGCCAAACTGATATGAACAATTTTACAACTTGCATGTACCTTAGAGCATGGTGAAATAAGACACAAAGAACCATGACCTGACCCGCAAGTTAAGCGTGAACTGAGACTAAGCTTTACAAGGCACCTACCACCCATTCTATGCTTGAATTTATAACCTGTCTCACATGCTTTTCATATTGCATACATGAGCTTGGAGCTTTCAAAATGACACCATCAAATCACTTTTGTGTTTAGAGAGCAGATGTGTTGCAATTCAGATTTCAGACTGATGTGCAAGCTGTCAGCTTCCACAGTAAACAGAGTTTGTTCTTTCCACCATCCCCATCCAGAAATAGGCTGCAGCTTCACTCACTTCCTACCAATCAATTTAGCCTGCATGACTTAGGGAAAGAGTCCAGTTAGCAGTTACATAGAGAAAAGTTGATTATTGATGGTTCTGAACATTCCCTTTGCCCCCTCAATGTTTATTACTCTCAAGTACCTGAAAACTTGATTACCTGAAAACACTGACTGGGAAAATTTCTTTTCTAGGGCAGCTTTTGAGAGGGGGTTGCGATTGCCATTATGATACATCAGCTTTGATGTGGATACTAAGATTGAATGAAATTCAATTTGTGATAGATCTTAAAGCATCAGTTATCTGAAATATAATGGTCTACAGCAATCTTTTTTTATTTTTGGAGATAGGGTGTAGGCATTTGTAGGGCACAGAGCTGGTGGTTTGGTTGTGTTGAAAGAATTTATATAATTCCAGGAAATTTTGCCTTGGTCCTGTTACTAATTTTCTTTCATCAATTAGCTTGTCTATAGGATATGTCTGTTAATTAACCGTCAATATAATTGGATCAGTGCTTACTTTGGACACCTACAAAATGTTGTGGAGTATCCCAGTTTAGATAATAAAAATATCTTCTCCTGATTAGTGTTTCAGAAATCTTCTGAGAACATGAAAGGATGGGACAAGAGTTGATCTAGGAAGGAGCATTTGTCAGAGACCTCCGCAACCTTGAGTGCATCACATCCTTTCTTCCCTCTCTTCCTCTGCCATTTTGATGCAAGTTCTTCCTAACAACCATGAAACCTTCTCAGACTTGCTCTATTAGTGCTGGCTGAGACTTCTAGAACTGTGAGATTTGTCTGAGACCTCCTGGAACTGCAGCTTACACAGACAGATCTTAAAGGCTATGAACTAATACCATGTTTACAGGGACATTATTAAAGCAAAGATGTCTCTTCTGGGGGATAATTAAGTCACTGTTAAAGTCCTATCAACCAGTGACCAGCTGCTGAGTTTTCAGTGGCAGCAACAGCTGTGTGTTACAGAACACTTGGCAAAAACCAGCCAAGTCAACAGCTCAGATCTTTCACAGCAGAACAGGATTACATACATCATGGTTCAGTACAGAAGGGGCAGTTTCTTTCACCAACAATGTGTTAAGGGCAAGAAAGAACATCGCATCTCAACATATCTTCAGGAAGCCTTTATATCTCTGCTCAGAACTTAAAAATATTAATTTTCTGCACTCTCAGTAATCAGCTTATCAGCTCCCTTTGCCATACAGTAGCTCAAAGACCTCAGTGATGAGTCAGCTGTAAGGCACATGAAGTAGTAGGGACTGGATTTTGCCTGAAACATCTTGATACAGCCAACTCCACTCAAAGAACACAAGAAGAAAAACAATAGTGGCTGTTTTATTATCAGAGGAATAATTAAATGTGAGCTGGATTTAGCACTACAACTGAGAAATCAATTGGATCTCCTGATTTTCTCTCAATTTACTTTATTATGAGAGTGTTGCTGACTTCAAGACATCAAGGTGAAGAATTAAAGGGCAAAAAGCCTTCATTTAAGTGGTTTAGGTAAAGTCCTTACTTCTAACATAAAAGAAAGAAAAATCAGACGTGAGGCTGTTGTTTTCTATCTCACCTTGCAGCAAGGCAGTCTAACAAACAGGAAAACAAGGCAGACATAATGAGTACTCCCTCACAATTATTTAGGCATAAAGTGTAAGAAAAAACAAGTAGAGATATTAAAGATACTTCCAGAAGCATCTCAGTCTACTGAACTTTTGTACAGCACTGATGGCTTTCCCCCTCTCAGGACAAAATGACAATTTTGAGACATTTTAGAGAACTATAGTGGCACAGCACCACAAAAAAATAATTCAAGACATCAATACAAAGCTTGGAAGAAGATGACAATAGGAAAGGGAACAGCAGCAGTCCAACTGCTGAAGCCTGCCCTTATCACAACCCTTGGAGGACAAGGAATGTAGAAATGGAGATTACCCCAACTCTGCTGTCTTATGCTCCGTAATTCCTTCTGAGCCTCAAGACTGGATCATTCCACAGCCACTACTTTCCCTACTCCTATCTCCTCCTAATTTCATCCTTTATACTTTGCAGTCTACTCTCTAGACTTGCTTCTTTTCTTCCTTCTCTCAGCGCTGTGAAGTTTCAACCTGCCTATCCCCTGTTCCAAGTACCTCCAAAAACGTGCCGTTCAGTCCAGGCAACTATGCTTAGCCCCTGCCTGCCCTCACAGAAAGGCCTGACACTGCTTATGGAGAAGAACTGAAAAATACAGACACCAGCAGCCCCTGCCACAAAATCTGCCCAGCAGAGCAGTAGCCAAAGGAGCACTTGCACAACAAGCTAGATATGATTGCTGTCAGGGTCTTGTTAAACACTTTTGCCCCTCTGAGTCACACCAAAGCTTCTATGCACAAGCAGGCTTTAATTTTAAGGGGGGAATGACTTCTATGAAGATGCAAACTGGATTCCATGGAGTTTTGAACAAAAGTACTTCTACTGAATGCATGCAAACTTCATTTCTGCTCCTTCCAGGTGTTAACAGAAGCATCCAAATATTCATCTCAGATGGCCAGTTTCCACTTGCCTCAGTACTCTCTACAAGTAACAACATTTTTTAGTTGAAATTTTACAGTATTTGCATTGTTTTACTCAAAATGAGCATTATTTTCCCCTCTAACCTTGGATTTTGCTGGTTTTTCATCTTCCTGTACTGGAAAAGAAATCTGATTTCCCATGGGAACAAAAAACCTCCTGTAGCTTTTTGCACGTTTACACAAAGGTTGATTTCATAAACTACAAAGGACAGGTCCCTAGAGAGAAAATGTTGCCTTCAGTACCATGCATATGGCTCTGTCTTTACTTGCAGACATAGAAATACACACAGGCAAAACTTGTCATGCACTGAATATGAGTTCCCTTTACCAGGTTTGGACAATCAGTCCATTTCTAGCTGGGGAAAAGGAGAGGTGGCAAAAAAGTTGATTCCTCTTAATTTAACACAGCATGTGCTTACAGCAGGGTTAACAGGCTGAATGACAAAAGCAGCAGAATATTCAACTCATGTCATTCAAGCTGAAAAACAGACCCAAATCCTAAAAAGGGCTTCTTACCCAGAAAAATCCTGTGCCTGCACAGAACAGTTTGATAAGCTTTGTCCAGGTTAGTGCTCATACTTGTGCTGGAAAGGCCACATGAATCTTCCCAAGGAAGCAAACTGTGCTAGAAGGAAACCAAAAATAAAAGATAAAGCAGCTCCATTGTCTAACAGAGGCATGAGATCTCTTATCTGAGGTCAAGACCAGGCACCCCGTGCTCTGGAGGCATCCTTCTATGGCACAGAGCTCACGAGAATAACTATTTCATAACTCCATATAAGACTAGATAAAACATGGCTTAAATGCACTCTGCTGTCTGTGTTATGCATCCTCTTGAGGGGCTGTCACATGGAACCATGGCAGGAACTTCAGTTGTTGCTCCTCATCACATGTTACTATTTCCTTATGAGACATCTCCCAGTGCTGCTGCTAAAGAATTCCCAAGCCATTTCCAACTGCTTGCTAAGAGGTACAGCAGTAATCCTGGTGTAGCTACATCTGATGTATAAACCCACCAAACAGAGATCACCTTGTCACAATTCAACTAGTTAAAACATTACTGGCCTCTTACTGGCAACGTCAAATATTTCCATATCTCAGTGGAAGATCCAGCTCACTCATTCTCTGGTCACAAGTGATCATGGACAGTGTGTTAGAAGAGTCATTTAGTTAAAAAAAAAATACAGAAGCTTAACTGATTTGCAAGCCCTTATGATGCACCTGAAGTGTGCATTGGAAATTGGAGGATGGGCACTTAAGGACTCCAAACAAAGTGTACTTCAGATTGAGGAACTAAATTCACCATGAAGTACATAACTAACTGTTAGAATGATGTACAGTTAAATTCTACCTTAATTTTCCCAATATGTTTAGACAGCATTATCAGAGGTGTTGCATGGTTACAGAACTCAGATTAATAACAACACAGAGGAGGGTTGAGGTTCATAAAGCCAGTTATGCCTTTGCATTTTTGGTAAAGCTACCCTGAAAACAAAACCTCTGATTTTGAGGTCTTTCTTGCTGTTACATTTTTAACTAGGGCTGAGGGGGCTATTTCATGCTTCAGTAGTTGCACTAATAGAACCGCACTGTGGTAGCTGAATGAGATTTTCCTAGTTGTGAACACCAATGGCTGGAACAGTTGGGCTAATCTGAATTAACCTATACTGCATAAATACACTTGAGCCCATGAATACAAGATGACATTAGCTTAGATTCTTAGCAAGCTAACTCAAATTTAGACACTGTAAAAGCCTGGGGGAAGTAGGGAAGAGAGTTAATTCAAAAATTCAAACAGGAAAACCACATATCTACATTTATATGTGGAGACAGTTGTAATTTGTGTGCATGAGTGCTAGCTAATTCTCTGATAGCATTCTCACAGGGAAAATGAAAACCCAAAACAAGGGAAAAGGATTACCAGCATAAGGATGCGAGCAGGTCATCAGTCTTCTTCAGGTAGAAATTCTAGGTGAGGACTAACATTTGCCAGAAGGAAATGAGGCAACTTTGCAGTAGGGTCTAAATTGGTTCATGTAATTGCTCAATATCCTCAGTTTAAACCTGAGGCAGAAACATGAAGAACACTGCACTTGCTGAATAAAAAACCAAAAACAAACAAAACAACAACAATCCCTTTACTTGTAGTGAATAAGAAAAAACACCCTCTGCTTTTAAAATTGCTTCAGTAGCATTCTATTATTGTTTCACAATGCAAAGAACCAGGTAGATCATGGTGGCATAATTAACTAAATTCTCAAAAAACACCATAAGAATACCACCTCTGAGCAATCTAAGAATAAGCAGTGTTCTTTGCTTCTTCCTTCAGAGCCTGCCTTACTGAGACTTGTGATACAGCAGCTGAAAAATTGCTATTTCTAAAACTACACCTCCCTGGCAAAAGTGCAGGAGAGGAAACACTCCTCTGAGCTATCTTTTTCTAACAAGAGCAGCCATGTCTTTAAACTAAGACCTTTTCCCTCCTCTTATGAAGAAATGGTATTTCAGGCTATGAATTTTTAAGTTTCAGTTGCAACTGTTGTTTTGATGGCCTTCTATGAGTTGTGGGGATGTTCGGTTTTGTTGGTTTGTTTTTTTTTTTTTAATTCTGCATTACTTACAGCAAATACAATTATCACAGCCTTCCTGAATGACTCCTGAATTTACTAGGATGACTCTTAAACTGTGATAATAGAGTTCAGCATAAATCCTCTTGTAAACACAGTTGCAGAAATACTGTGCTTATTTGAGCTGGTATGAAAATGTTGTTTCTTCACTTCAGCACAGTAACTAACAGCTTTTAGAGCCTGAGGGATCAGGATGCCCAGAAACTTAATCATACCCCTAATATTAACCACATAAGTGGAAACAACGGGGAAGGGAAAAGGTAACAGAGGTGCTGCCATGCTCTTCAGATACCTTTCAATATTGAAATGACTTTGTACACATGACATGAGCTTGGCAGCCTCACTGCAAGGAAGAATCTGCATGTGCATTTTTCCTCCTGCTTTAAATTCAGCTCAGATCATCTGAGAAACATTATGTAAACAGAAAATTTACATATCCATAGGCTAGAAACAAGCAACAAGAAAGGGTTAAAAGTTATACCTGTTATTATAGGTTCCATGTAGCAATAATAAAAATATGTACTCTTAACTAAAGAGATTTTCTGAAAAGGAGAAACTTGATCACATTTATGATGTAAAGTAGGAAATTGATTAAGATTTGGCATTTACTTGCTAAACCTGAGGTCACCAGGGAGATTAAACAGCAATGAAGGAAAGAACAAAGGGGAGGGGGGAATTAAACTGAGCTATGAAATAGCAAAAAGTTATCAAATCTAGAAACATGTAAATGCATTCCTGAAAAATGTATCTGGATAGCATTAAATCTACACTACAGCCTTAGAACTTAGACAGTAATTCAGAAGTCAGGAAAGACTCAGACTGAGTTACAGCTACAAACCATCCTTTGTCTAGTTGTAGACAAGTTAGTCCTTAATTACATAATCAGTTTGGGGTTTTCTCCCCTTAAATGAGGAAGCAATAAGTAGATATAAATCTTAGTGTTCCATCCTAGTTTCCCTTGACTTTGGTCTTACTCAACAAGGACTAAACACAGCTCCATCCCTTTCCATAAATGAACTCTTCCTACTTCAGCACACTGCTAATCTGTGGAGATGAGATATCTTGGCCTTTTCTGGATCACTGGGCAAGAGTTTGCTGTACAGGGATCACAAACTGTCTGCAACTCAACTTATGCAATGGGCAGTCAAAACCCCCCCAACTTCTGTGTTCAGAATCAGCAGAAATTGAATTCAGCATTTTTTGCTACTGTGCTGAACAGGAGATTAAACCCTTGGCAGTGCAGAGGGGTTTCTCATTCACTTCCACTAAGGAGTGCTTTGAAGAAGGAAACATTTACCTGGGGTATCAGGAAAGCATGAACCTCAAGGTCATTTCAACCATTCTCCACCTCTGGATATTCAGCATCTTCCATAATGAAGACTGCTAATATTAGTAACATGGGTTAGAGAACACAAGAGATACGTTTGTTTCTGTCTGTAAATTGAGACAATTAGCACAAAAGTCTTCAAATACACAGGACTACTGCATTAATATACCTAAAAAGCACACTGCTCTTCTGTTTTGTTGACAATTACACAAATTTCCATCTGCACTTCTAAGAAAGATTAGTTTTCTTCTTGAGAAAACTACTTGTGTTTATGAGAGGGCTGGGAAGGAGAACAGTTGGCAATGTGGTTCTGCATGGATGGAGAGGTACTGTTTCCACACTGTTACTCAGTAGTTTCACTAGACTGCCCAGATTTTTGTACTGTGACAATTGCCCTCTCCTCAAAGAGGTTCTGCACCCAAACAGAGAGCACTCACCCTATAAGATTTACCTTATTCTCATAAGATTTACCTTATTCTCATAGACCTTGTTTAAACCACAGCTCTTTAGAGCAAAGGCTGCAATGCATCTCTGCAACACTGAAATTTTCACTGTAATTCAACTTGAAGTCAAGGTATTATAGCCAAATAAGTTAATGTCGCCTACCTTGCACAGATGGCACACCACAGTAAATCTCACTCTTGTTTCTATTGGAAACCTGGGAAACTAGAAAAATGGCAATCTTTGGCTTGCTAACAACATGTTGAGAGGGGAACTAATAAAACTTTGCCATGACTTTCAACAATGTGGAAGTAAAAATAGTTTTAGTAACTAACAGAATGTTCAAGAAGACTGCCAGTACTGGTATTACATTTTTTCCATAACATTTTCACTAAACCACTACTGAGTGATCACATGAGCCTTACATCACAAATCAGAGTCAGTTATAGAAAAGGAAGAGATAATGAATTAAAAGCAGATAAATTACTGTGTCTCCTCTATTGACTCTTGCAGCACTTCAAGGAGACTGACAACGTCAACAATGCTTGGATCATGAGACCTCAAGTGAGGCTCAGAGTAATTAAGGGATGTTTACATTTCATCCATGACCCTGTACATCCATCAGATTCCACCCAGAATTTTCAGTACTGTATTAATTTGATATAGGGTCTTTACAAGCAGTGACTTAATCTGTATGAATCAGGGGGACCCAAAGGTAAAATCCCTGATAAGTATTCTTCAGCAGAGTAGGCAAACAATGCCTCCCACAGAACGACAAGTCAAAGAACTATTAGCCAAAGTAAATTGCTTGGCAACCAAGTCACAATCCCTCTTCAAAACAGATTGTCTAGAAAGCTTAGGACAACATATTTCCCAGCTGAAAACATGTCACCTTGTAAGTAGATGAAAAGCAACCACCTTCCTTCAATAAGATATACATTTAAATGATGTAAGAAGAGTTCATTATATTTGATACCAAAATATGCCAGCTCCTGGCATCAAACAAACATTCCCTTTCTGTCATGCAAAGTACAGTACACACCAAGAAATTAATTTTTAAGAAGACTGCAGGCAGGAAATAACTTTTGAAGTGCTTGCCATCTCAGCAGGCAGGTATGAGACTGGAGTATTTCATTTTGAATTGGCAATTGTGATGTATACATGTGTTCAAGAACGAATGTCAAAATGAGACATAGAACCCTGTTTTATATTCCAAACAGTCAGTGTTCAAGTGCCACCATCTATCTCTGAGCTTTTCATATAGGCAGTTTTTGAGCCTTGACTTGTAAAACATCAAGTGTTTTACACTCACAGGTACAGTGTTGAAGCCTTGATTTATATCTCAGTATCTTATACTCACTAGTACACAATTCAAGCCTTGATTTATAGATGGGTTGAGAGAACCAATTCGAATAAAACCCTATTCAGCCAAACCCTCACCCTTTCCCATGATCCAATACTGAGACTAACCTTTTCTATGCAGTAGAGAGCTATGCCCAACTTTCTTATTCCCTTTTGTGGAAGCTATTTTGTTCAGCAGAATCCCAGTTTTTCTGTAGCATGGTCTCAAGAATCTACACAAAATTGATTTAGCTCCTTAAGATTTCAGCAAGTTCATTGAACATAGGTTGTTTGCTTTCTCCTTCTCACAGAAATGAAGATCAGCAGATAAAGTGTCATTACTGCAATTCCCTGTTTCTTTAGACCATTTTCCAATATAGGCTGCTTTAAGAAACACAATTACAGGCAATGTCTTCCAACATCAATAGCTACAGCTACCTCGTAGTAAGAGCACCCGGGGTTGCAAGAAGAGCTTAAAGCTTTTGAACATCGTGGGTTTTAAATTTAAAAAAAAAAACCAAAACAAGTCCAATGAAAAAGTTAATTATATTTGTCATTAAGCCTTTGAATCAAATTTTACTTTCAGCCAAAAGTAGAGAATCTGACAAAAGCATAGAGCTGCTACTCAAATTCACTGCATTCGCCTAACTGTGAAACCTTAACAATATATCCACTAGACCTAGATCAGTTTGACAAAGGAGGAAAGGTCACCAAGAGATGTTCCTGCAAACCTCAGCATCAATAGGGCAGATATCCCCGCTCAAGGGAAATCTGTAGCCTCAGCCAAACCTTTACTTTGCACAAAGTCTTTATGTCAGGATGAAAAAAAAACAAACAGCACCAAAACCAAAAAAAAAACCAAAACAAAAACAAACCCCCCCCTACAAAAAAAAAACCAAAACAAAAAACAACAAACCAAAGCAAACAACAACAACAGAAACAAACAAAAAACCCAAACAACACCCAAAAAACTCACGGTTCATTAAGGAGGATTTGAGCATAAGAACAAAGCCACAAGAAAAGATTTCACTAGACCTGCTCTTTAGAGAAGTGCTCAAAACACAAAAGGCCTTAAATGAACTCCTGAAGAGGGATGTGGGAAGGAAAGGTGCGATGCCAATGGCGAAGTCAGAACTTTCTTCCAGTTCCTCTTTCCACACAGAGCACAGGATTGACTCAGCCTTGGTACAGCTGAGGGGTTAGAGCAGTCTTACACTAAGTGGTTCCACTAAGACACATACTCAGACCTGCTTCCAGAGACTTCCCTCTCTGTCCTTCCAATTCTGTTAAGACACAACTGCACTCATCTGCACCAAAAGGGAAAGAATGACAGCAGAGACACTGAGTGGCCCAACTCACAAGAGATGCAGCTTGCCAGCCTCGGATACGAACTGTGATCTCTGAAATCCCAACACAAAATCTTAACTGCAAGGCTATTTTATTGCTTTTCTGGTTCCCCTTTAGCAACTTAGGTCCTCAATTAAAAAACACTTGTCATGTTACAGCCTCCTCGTTGCTTTCTCATGCGAGTGCTCATCAAGTTATTTAAACCTGTATTCCATAAAAAACCTCTGAATGAGTTGCAGTCACCACCACAGAATAGCACTCTGCTCAGATAGCACTGTTTGCTCCAAGGTAATTTGCATATTTTAGTTGTCTCACAGCTTGAATCATCCTCCATAAGAAGCCCAAAACAGAAGAACTACTCAAAGCAGTGCACTTGAATAAAGAGTAATGCAAACTGCACTCACAGGAGTGTCCCTTGCAAAAATCACATGTATACATACTCAGGATTGAAAAAATATCTTGGTTTAAACATCTTAAAATACTCTCCATTACTGAATTTCTCAAATTCGTGCTTTGTTTGGGACAATTTTTGCAAAATGTATGTTTTGCTTGCTCACTTTTCTTCTTGGAACACGCATGAACAGGTAGAGAGAAGGACCCCACATACTAAGAACGCAATCCAGGAGGAGGTAGGCAGCATACATGGGAAAATAAAAACCAACACATTTGAAAATCTGCTGCAGTTTTGGGCAATTGACTGTCACTGACAGAAGGTAACTTGCAAGTTAGTGCAGAGCTATGGCAGCAAACAGAAAGGAAACAAGTACACAACCTTCCAACTTGTCTGATTCAATTGACAGGTAATTAATAAGAAAACATAAGTATAAACCTAATCCCCACTACACTTTACAATTGATACAGTAAAATATAAAAATATGTATACCCTGTTTTTAGCAATAGCCAGGAGACTCCCAGCCTGCTCACAGTAGTACAAAACACAAGACACTGAAGATCAGCAGCTTTAAGCACGATTTTCTGTAAGACACAGCTTGGCAACCAGAACGGCCCTGTATTCACATACCTAAGATTTTCCAGAGAGCTGCAGACAGCACATGCTGCATCCCCCACCTCTGATACACTCAGATACCACCTCCTGGTAGTCCATTTCACCTTTCTGCCCCAGTCTGAAAGGCTGGCTCCATCTTTCCAGGGTCTTGATGTCCTACAGCACAAGTGACATCGTGGCTTCCAGGCCATGATGGGGGAATGGAGCTGGGAATCTGTAAAATCAAAAACCTGCTTTACTACAACCTCAGCAAAGATCTAACCAAGCATCAACAGCTGTAAAGTGCAACTGTTGGGGTGGTCTGTGCCTGGGGTGCAGAGGGGACCTTCTGCAATTTCAGTGTCCTGGAAGGGAGACTGATTACTTAGGAGACCTGCAAAAATATGGACAAATGCAGTGCTCCTCTTCCCTGGAGGGATCCACAGCTGCTGGGAAGTGTCATTACACAGCTGTCACTGTCACTAGCTTAGGGGAGGTAGGACACTACAGCAGCTGCTGCAGATCTGCCCCAAGGGAGGAGTAGTGGGAAAAGAGCTGTGTCCCCTCCCAAGGGCCGTTCTCCATCTCCCTGCCTGCCACACTGATCTTGTGCTCTGCTCTTCTCCTGTTGGATGGGCAGTGTTTCATTTGCTAGGCCTGGTGTTGCTACATATTCTGCCTGACACACGTTGGCAGATACCAAGGTGACATCCACAGTATGTTTCCAAGCTCCTTGGGCACAGGGCTGTCTTCAGGACCTCCTTTACCTGCTTCAAGTAAGGGTCCCAAAGGCAATCTCGATATCTGGAAGGTAACTAGAGTTACATTTCTCCCTGATGCTGCAATTCACCAGCAGGTAGAAGAGGGCACAGCCATCTGATAATGCAATACCAGGGGGCTGAACCCTGGCAGTCATATGGCAGGGACACTCCCACAGCTGTAGATTAAGCAAGCACGACAGCACTTCAGTGCCTCAAGTAGCAAGTCATAGTTTTTCAGAATTACACTGAAAGTCTGGATGTTCCCAAAGCCTGCAAAATATCATTCAGGGTAGTTTGACACATTTTTGCTACAGACCATTTCAAATTTTCAGAGACCAAGCAGTCAAGACAACAGAAGATCTACACAAAGGACTGAACCTTGCCAACAGCATTAGCAAAGTCTCCTGATTTTGCCTGCCTTATGAGAAGAAAAATTTAGCTTATAGTAATTATAAAGTGTCTCAGGTGGAACAACTCCTTCTCTAAGCATTCAGCAACAGAAGCAGAGGCATGAAAGAATATGCAGACAGAATTCAATATCAAAAAATCTAATAACCTAAGTTTTTTGTTCTTTAATGTTAGTAAGCAGACCATTTACACTGCTTTGCACATAAATATCTGAGAACAATGACTTTCATGACAACAAATAAACACATCTGCAGAACAAACTGCTGATTGAAGATAAATAAAAACACAGTATCAGAAATAAAATGTTGTAATGCATGATTTAATAGCAGGAAGCTATTTCATCCTGTGGCTTATCTTTGGTTTTCCTGTATAAATTGACCAGATACTAAAACATCAGAAAGCCAGCCACAGGGCCCAAAATTCCCAGATCAAAGATGAAATGGAATACTCCAAGGACCCTGTCCTGCTAAGAACAATGGAATTTGAAAGGGCAGCTAATAGCCTGGGTTTGAAGAAGCTGACAGCTGAACATTTAACTATGGAAAAGTATGCAATGAGCCAACCTTGGCTGCAACCTCTTTGTACCATATCAGAAGTGCAAGGCCATAGTGCTAACCTCTTCAAAAAGCTGAAACCAAGGCCCAGCCTAGATGTCATACTTAGGCTGCTTACAGGACATCCTGTTGTGGGTGATCCAAGTGATAGAATGTAGACCTTTCTGGTTTTTTCCAATGTGCATGGAGAAAAAAGTTGTAGAAACTGGCCCAACATCGTAAAAACAAGGCTTGTGTAAATTCACTTCTGCCACTTACGTTCTTCCACATGCACCAGACTTCATCTGGAAACTTTAGTCCCCTTCCAGTCTAGGGGAGAAACCAGTAACAACACCAAGATGTCACCACGAAGAAGTGACAGGTTTTAACTTCGATCTCTGTGTCTCTCTGCTGTCTTAGATTTCTGATCAGTCCTAGGTCAACCACCACATCTCAACAGCAGCTATTTCTTCACATGCTTTCATTAGAACTGCTTCCAAAACAATTCCCACAAATGCTGCTCAAGCTATTGTTTAGCAGGCAGCTTCTAAATAACTCTTAACCCTCATCAAGCTATGTGGAGGCATTTTGTGTGAACCAGAGCCCAGCCTCCCTGGTGTATCTTTGCAATCAGCCTGTTAATGCACAAAGCTGCACAGCCACTGTGCTTTCAGGGGGCTCAGTTACAAACGTTTACTCATCTCATCCTGTAAAGCAAAACATACACAGGTATTGCCCCAAACAACAGCACTGCAGTGGAAATGATTCAAAAGGCTTTTCAGTGTCCTCACTTCTGAAATAACTTATAGATCCTAATGGCACTGTACAGGCAGCACTGGCCTCAAAACAAAAGGCAAAAGCCAGTTTTTTTTTTTTCATTCCTTGAACTTTATCATCCCTCCCCCATTGGTGCTAAAACCTTGGAACACATCTGTGAGTGTTCTCTCTCTCATGCCCGAGGAGTAGCCTGCTGTGGAATGCATGCAGAGAAACATCCCAAAACTGTGTCTGGGAAATATGCCTCGTCCCAGGCAGGAAAGCTTCCTTAGCAAGAAACAACTGTCTCCTCAGTAGCAATACCTTGTGGAAAAGCTATTGATTCCTACACATCTACACCAACTTCTGTTGCACCAGGAAACTCTTACAGAAAAAGGTTAAGTAGAAGATAACAACAAACTTCAGCCTCACTTATTTCTTATTCTTTCTTTAGAAAACTCCCTCTAATAAACAGCTGCTGCAATGCATGCACTGAGAGACAAGTATCTAAGCCACAGCCAAAGCGGACTGGTTGGCAAATCACATTTGGCAGCCAGCAAGACACGGGCATACAAGTCCTTGCCACACCAGGTTTCTATGCCACATGCCTTTCACAGAGCCAAAGCTGCCAGCGCTAATAGGGAAAGCAACCTAACATTTTCCATGTCTGAGACCTCATTTAATCACTTTTACCTTTCCCAAGTCACTTTGGATGACATTTCCCACAAAGAGTGTCTCAGACTTGGGATTTTTCTTCCAGCCACACAGAAGGAGTTTATTTGCTCAATGAAAAAACACTGTTTTGTCAACAATTTTAAACAACTGTTAAGACTAAAAGCTTTCATATCCATCTGCTTTTGAGTAGAGACTGGAAATTATAAAGCTGTCAGGAATGTTGCTTATTTAGCCCTCTAAAATCTTTCAAATTTGGCAGTGTTAAGCCTCCATAAAGCTGCAGCTTGGCCATACTCTGAACTGACAGGTTAGAATCTGGCAGCTCAGTTTCCTGAAGTTACCATCTGCCCTGATCATTCTTCAATCCAAGACTGAGTGGCACTTCCTTTACAGTTGCTGCTTTCAGTGCCTATCAAGCTGGACTAAGGAAAAGAGGGCTGGATTAATGCATTTTTACAAGCAAATCAAAGGTCTGGTTGTTTGTGCATAGGAAAAAAAGGTGCAAGTCCAAAACCAGACTTGGTGAACCATAGTCTAAGTTAAAACCTAACTTTCTCAATTGCATCTTCCTATTCCTTTGTACATTCACATCTCTTGAAATTCTTCCAAAGACCAACTGTGACTTGCTCCCCTGCATTTATGCAATGGTCATGCTGTATATTAGCAGGCAAATTCTAAAACACCTATTTTGGTACACAGATGACAGTTTTGAAAACAGTAGAATTCTGTAACGAAATAGGCAATAGTCAGTCTTTTTATTCCAATGCATGTAATTAAATCCTGTTATGTGCACACATAGTTTCATGGACAGAATTACTGACAAAAATAACATGCATTCCTAATTACACTTATTTTAGTTGACAATCGTCAGCTTATGTTTGCATTGCTCAGCAAGTTTGCCAGCTCAGTATCATTTTAAAATAATAATCTATATAATTTGTACTTATTTTTACTGGAGCAAAAAGGAAGATACAGGCCAAATATGCAAACTGCTGTACTTCACTGAAGTTGGGATATAGGTTAGAGGAATTTGCTAGATATTCACCTGACTCCAGTTGTGGAAGTGTTACGTTTTCTCCTTCATGGAAATATGGAATATTGTGCTAGCCAGTGAGTACAAGCTACACTGACTTTGCATACATGTAACATGGAAACGCAAATCAACCTATACCCCTCATGAGCAGCATTAGGCACCATAGATAATCCTGAGCAAAACAGATTCCCACAGAGTAATATTCCATTACCTGCAACCATCAGGGCTGTGAATAGCAGAGAATGATACCAGCACAAGAGATTAAAAGATCCAGAGTCAGCAGTTGAGTTAGCAAACACTTCACCACCATCCTTCTTCCTAAGGGGTTCTCTGATCGCTTGCTCAGGAAGGGCCTGGTCACTTCAGGAGCAGGACCTATGTCCAAGACTTACCACCATACTGTGCTGATACCAGCCAGCTTCATTTCTAGGCTCAGTAACTCACTAACAGGGTTCCCCCCCCCTCCCCTGTACTTCCAAACTTTCAACAGGGTATTTAGGATGAATTATTTGCAGGTTCCTTCTTGTTTAATCACATATGTTGACTAACTTAGTAAGGTCTTGTATCCGGGCTGAATTAGATGCTAATATTTTTGGTCTGTGTTTGGCCCAGCCACCTGTGGGGAGATGCTCTCTTCCTGCCAAGTTACGGGATAATATGGCTGGGGTCACATCTTGTCCTCAGACACCCCTGAGAATATGGTTTTCAGCCTCAGGAATCAAAAGGCAGCAGAGACTAAGAATGAAAAGTTGCTCTTAATCTACTAGAAAGAAAGAACAAAACCTAAACTAAAAGCCTGGATTCCAGACATTAGAATTTATTTATTTTAATAGAGACCATAAATGAGTAGCTTCATTCCCTTTTACTGTTATAACATTCTCCTGTCAATAGTGAATACAGGTAGAATGCATAAAAAAAACAAACTCCTAAGAGTAATTTTTCAAGTCAGCTGTTCCTGTGACTTTCTGCTAGAACCATGCCTTCAGTTCCTTTGAGATGAGAGCTCAGTGATACCACATCAGCCCCTCCTAGACAGCAGTTATTTGCCATCATGAAAGCAATGCACATAATTTAGCAGAGTTTGCTTGCAATGAGGAACATCTGCTTGTGAAAGAAACATCTATCTCAGCTAATCAAAACACTTCAACAAAGTGTTTCAAGGTTATATTCTTTTGGCTCTGAATAAACTGGGTTTCCTATCACACCTCTTCCCTCTCCCATGTGGATTCCAACTAAGGAAGGACACAAAATGATACACAACAAATCTACACAACCTACAGTCAGGATCAGCATCCAGAAACAAAAGGCCCTCTTGGCATCACTGTATGTGTAGGATTAAATGTGTATCTACATGTTGACAAAAGATCTAGAGCTTTTAACAATTACACATATCTGTTTAGAACAAGATACAATCCAGGGAAAGTATAAGGTTAAACAGTCAGCATGAAGCATTTTGCAGTCTTTGCTCATGGCCAAACATCTTGGAAGCTCCAGAAGAACAAACCCAAATTCAAGCCTGGCTGATAAGAGCAGTGAGCTGACCCACACATACAGAGAAGCTTCACCCTTTTCATTTGTCTTTTCTGAAAATAAAAAAAGTCATAAAAGGCAAAACCCTTGATATTTTCTGAACATGTCTCAGCTTGATCCCTTCTGGATTGGAGCTCAGGAAATGCCAGGTTTGGCATGGCAACTGGTAAGTTCTGTGACCTCAGGGGAGTCAATCCACTTTCACACCATCTCCCTCACAGACCTTTTTTTAACTGCTCTATTCTTTAGAAAGAATTTGTCTTTTAATGTGCCTGTATACAATATCCCAATAAAATCAGGTCATGATCAAGCTCTAACATCTTGAACCTTAAGGCATTTTAGCACTATTTTTATTCAGACAAATTCATTTTTATTTTAAGAGTGCTGGAAGACTGTTGAGACCTACTGAACTGCAAGAAAACACAAACTTGCTTTCTTGAGAAACATTGAAGTTTTATGAGCTGAGTATAGAGTGGTAAGAGATTCCACAGTTACAGTGAGCTGTAAAGTTAAATGTTTCTTTCATTTGTACTTATGTTAAAAGGTGTTGTCTGGCAGTTTAAACAGTTTAAACTGTTTCACAAAATAACATGTTATTTTTATTATCCCTTTCAAATGTTTCATAATTACTCTATAAAGGCAAAAGCATTTATCAATCATATGTAATTACTTTTAGTGTGAAGATGTATTTGTGAAAATTAAATATTTTTAACTAACCCAAGAATATATTTCTGTTGTTCCCTGACTACCACACTTGCAGAACAATCATACCCATAATAAACAAACACATTAGAACAACAGGTACTTGGATAGGTTATCACAGTACCTCACGTTTTCTGTCCCAAACCCTTCTGAGACAAGAAAGTGCTGATTTGTCAAAAGGTCAAAATTTGAGGCAAATAAACTAAACTGGCACATCCTACCCTGGCTGATACCTCAAACAGGATAGAAAATCCTCTTCTCTATTTTAGCCAGTACATTTGCACAGGACCCTAATTCCGCTTTCCAAATTTCAGCTGACATAATGAAAAAAAATACATATATTTAGAATATATATACATACACTCTTCCCTTCAGTAGTATTTTCTACTCCTGGTTCTGACTGATTGAACACCCCAAGACCAAAGAACTCCATTACATTCTTTCTCTGAGTATTCTATTAAATATTTGATTACTCGATAAATTTGGGGTGAACCCTGCAAGTGTTTGAGATGAAGAAATAAACTACATAGCAAGAATATTGGGGAGATGCACTCCACAAATTCCTACTAACATCTACCCCCCTCAGAAGGAAGTAGTACTAAATAAGAAAGGCTGCAGTAAACATGAATTGTACCAGGGCAGTTACTGCTGATAGCACGGTCTGTCCCCAATAGCTTTTCATGGCACTGCAAAGGGCTTGCTGTTCATTAACTGCAGTGTTTGCAACGTAAGGCTACACATGGAGGGCTGGTCTTAAGATGCCTGCTCAAGGTCAAACAAAGTTTGAGAAATCAACTCAGATCTCTTCTGGTTCCAGGTTCAGAGGTCTTGGGTTTAGCATGGCACTTGTGGAAAATTTGACCATCAAGGAATATCTTCTCAACAGTTTGGAAGGCATCTAATTAAAACTCCTGAGATCTTTTGGAAATACCATGGGCAGGGAGCCTTTGTTCTGTAACCCGGGATGTTAGACTTCATGCAGTCAGTAGAAAAACCATAGTGCAGAGAACTAATTAAGGTGTTCAAACCCATTCTCTGAAGAGTCTCCCTCACTGAGATTTACAGACAGCCCAGGGCAGGAGTCCCATTCCAGCTGTCACTTCCATGAAACTAGGAAAATGAGTGCAGAGAAAGCATCCTTCAGTCTGCAGCAAATACAGGGTGAACAAGCAGCATAATTGGTCCCTCACTTTCAGTGCCAGGAATATTCAATTTCATTTTGCTAGGCTAACAGAAATCAGCAGTGATTCAAAAAAGTAAACTCCAGCATTAAGTTTGTTTTCTGCTGAAAGGGGCAAGGTGGTAGTGAATGAAAACAGAAAAACTGAGAAGCAGCAAGGAAGGAAAACACAAATAGGGAAGCAATTTCTCTGTGTCTTCACACTACTTTCAAATAACACAGTGCACAGAGCTTCAAAGTGTTAGCCATGGTCACAAAAGTGAAGAAATTTTATCAGATGCCATCGATTTCCTTTTCCCCTAATGTTCCTGGAACTCCTGGGGATCCTAATCGTTTGCCCTGCTACTTTTCATTTCTCGTGGGGGTATGAACAGCAATGCCAAACTCCTGTGCCTCTGCCAGTGCAACACGGTTCTTTTTTGTTAAAAACAATCAGTCAATAAATATTAGCATAACAGAGCAAGTCCTCGGTGAATTTCAGCAAATGCTTTTCTTGCATGGATTCATTTATCTCGTTTGAAATAGCTTCACTCATCACTGGGAGAGTATTACCTGGTGGAAGCCAAAGCAGCAGAAAAGTCTCACCCAGCTCCTCATGCTCCAAGTCAGATTCCAACCCAAGTAAACAAGAACTCTACAGTTCCTTTCGAAGTCAGGGAGCAGCCCCTTGGTACACCCTATATATGCTTCACATATATGGGCCCCTGTCTGCTGGCTTGCAAACGTTCTCTTGGAAGTTCACAACATCGCCTTTTTCACTGTTTCTGTAACAGCTCTGGTTTTGTGCTTTGCTTTAGTCAATTATAACAACTGCAAAACCCCTCAGTTCAGTTACAGCAGGAGTTTTGAGAACACTTTGCAGAAGTCTGAAGAGTCCCACTGGTTATTTCAGTCAGCCTTGTCTATATAGTTTGAACAGTGAAAGCCTGAAGCTGTTTCAGAGCTTGGCTCAGAGTTCACTGGTAAAGGTAATTCAACAAAATATGAGAATAGGGCTATCATTTTGGCCAGGATAGTTTTAATAACTGAACAATTAGGTTTTATTGATTTATTACTACTACTCCTAGCAAAAGCAGCAATCATAATTCTTTTTAATAAACAATTTAAGCATATTTCAGTGTCTTACTTTTTCTCCGTAGTGAACAAATGCTTTATTGCTTACCAAATTCAAATATTATTTGAAGTACCATTTAGTCTTTAGACCAAAATCTGAAAATTAAACAAAAGAGAACCTAAATCAGTAGGCTTACAGCAAAAGTAAAGCCCCTTTCGCACGCAATCAAAAAGGCATTCAAGGGGAACCAAAAACAAGCTGGAAAAGCTCAACTTACAACATTAATCCTTGCAAGAGCTTTGTCTTCAGCAGTAGTTACTCACAGGCTAACTTAACCAAAGTAAGTGTTCTTTCATTTCTAAAATGGAATATAGCTGTGAGTTACCAAATGGAACTCCTCCATTAGTAGAGTATTGATTAAACTCCACTTTTCAAATACTAGCTAAGAAAGATTTTAGCCTTTCTTTACAAGCCTAAATCACAATTTAGTTTTACCATTGCTTAGAGATAGGTATCTCTCAGAAACAACCAAAATTTTCAGAACTTCCTCGAAAGATGTAGATCCACCTCACACATCCTTCCCCACATTCAGAAGTTTCATATTAGTTTCATACAGTCACAGTGAGAAAGTCAAACTTACATTATATGTCTGATTTACATCAGAACACCATTGTCTTATACATTCAAGATTGCTAAAAAGGCAAGAAGAGTAAAAATAGAATGTACCAGGTAGAATATTTTGCTATGTTAATGATAAATGTACTCATGCAGAAATACTTTAGCCTTAGCTCTAGTTCAACTAGACTAGCACTAAATGCTTTCATTTTCATGTGTAGTTGAAAGCTGGAGGACCATTGCTGTGAATTGAAAAACATTCAACTGGTTTGTTTATCATTTACTTGTACATTAAGCAATGCCTTTTCTGCTTATTTTTCTAAGGGGCTTGTCTGTTTCTGAATCTCCATGCCAACAATTACAGATCACTTGGAGGTAGGAGGGAGTGTGAATTGTTGGCATGGAGCAGAGCAAATCAAGGGCTAAACCTACCTGTTTTGATAGCTCTAGCAGCCTCTTTATCTGCTGAGTCATACACTCTAGACTTGACTTTTGTCTCTTCAAGGTGATGTTTATAAACAGCCTACCCCTTACAGTGCTACCAGCTTCCCATATGCTGGTTTTGATTTTATCATTCTGATCTTCAACTTTATTCTAGACTTTAGGGTAGTAGGGGTTTCACACACCAAAGAACATTCTATTCACATCCTTCCTTTCCTTCCTCCCCTGGTACTGTTGGATAACCTGGATGCCAAGGCTTAACGTGATGGGAGCTGTTGACTTGTAACATTATACTTTGGCTTCAAGGTGAGTGGAAACTAAAGAATTTAAATAATATAAATAAAGCAGCAAAAAAACCTTGACTTCAGTGACCCAAGAAGACGATATATCAGAACTCACTACTGCTGCCCATCCTTTTTGGTTAGAAGAATATGTACAAAAAATTCCTAAACACCAGCCCGCAGCGCAGGCACAGCTCCATCTTCACATAAAGACTCACAACAGCTCATTGACACTAATTGAGCAGAACCTTAAAGAATATCACAGAGTTGCTAAGAATTAAGGCAGGGAACTCCCAAAGACAAATTCTAAAACAAGACTATGGATGAATGGTCACATATTGCACTAAGTAGTTTTTCTTCCTAAAATAAAACTTTCCAACTTCTCAACTCCTTTTTAACAGCCATCATATGTCAGGCATCTCAGATGGTTTTACCAATCCTTTGTAATCTTACATTGTCTTCACTTGATCAAGTGTTGTCAAGTCATCACTAAGAAAACACTGTTTTCTTTAGAAAGAAAACAGGGTAGTTATTTTATAGCAAGGGGTGGGACTTCTGTGCTGTCCTGAGCTAATCAATAAAAGATCTCCTGAGAAAGACTGACTTCCATATACTGCAAGCCATTTATCAGACTTATTTTGAGAAATAATCAAAGTATTTAGAACCCTGCTGCTGCTCTTATACATCACACTGCTGTAGAAAGTGTCACATTAAAACCTTCACCCATCCAAATACTCAACATCTTCCTGTTGGTCTGCAAGCTCTCTGTTTGCCATACAAGCCACAGCAGGGCACTAAGCACAAACAGAAGGCTAAGACTCCCTCCCTTCTGTTACTTCCACATGACTGGCCACTCTAAATGGCTCTGTATCAATCAAGAGCACCCACAGCAGTGAGCAGCACCATGCTGCTGACTTCCCAGTGGCCAAGGTTTGCCCAGTTATTTGAAACACTGATTTTCTTTTCAGAACAAAACCCAGTGGTTCTTGATTTCTATGCAAATTCTTGTATTGTTTTCCCTTGAAATTGTACTCATAAAATATACCAATAGATTCTAAAAGCAAACAAGAGATCAAACTCCAGTTTTTATCCACTTGCTGCCACTTTTCTAGAAAATCAGAAGGGAGTCTTGAACTTCACACTAATTAAATTAGTTGCAAAGCATAAAAAACACTTCTCTGCCTGCAGAGATCAATTTTGAACAAGTTTTGACTTCTAAACCTTATGGGAACAGAAGGGTAAAACTAGGATTAGGTCCAGGAATGTGTGTCCCATTCCCTTGTTACCAAAACACTGCAATTCTTCAGGCAGCCAGGTTACCCTCATGGTGATTTGGTTTCCTTGGGAGAATCCAAGATCAACAGATACAGCAACAGCTATCTGCCACATTTCAACAACTCTTTCCACCAAATCCTGTGTAGCTACAGGAAGGATTACTGGCTTCAGAATATTTTTCTATAAAGAAATAATGTGTTTTAATACACAGGTAAAATATCCTAAAATTGTGATTACAGCGGCAAAACAGCATCAGATTCCAGCAGATCACACAGCATTCTTCTATTGAGACCAGTGTATATGGAGTTACCCTTGCCTTTGACATACAGCCTTATTAGCTGAGCATGTGAGACTGGAGTCCAATCAAAATTATGTTCTTATGTACAGAGAATGACCTGAGAATTTTCATGACACTAGTTGTCTAGTAGGAAGTTGATAAAGACGTAATATCACAGGCATACTTTCAAATTGTAAACAACATTGCCTATCACCCAGCAAATGATGGTTGATATTTCAGAATTGTGGTAAGCTCTGCCCCCAGGCCCTCAGTGGTTTGACTTTACACATGAAAATTAACAAGCTTCCCCTACAAGCTGTAACAACAATCACCACAGGTCCACTGAAGGCAGTTTATTTACATCACCAGGTTTAATGGCAGGCGTATCAGAAAGAGGAGCTGTGAACCACTGACTTGAGAGTAACAACCCTAGTATAAGCCACAGGAGAAGCAAATTCCACTTCCAGCGAACCCTTCATCATGGTTCTGACTGCAGAGTTCCAAGAAACTCAAATGGACCTTGCAAATTTCTAAGTAGTTTTCCACATGGTCAAAATGCTTATTTTTGGGACAGGCTTCAACTGTAGTACACTAAAAAAGCTGCTGATTACAACAAAGCCCAATGATTTTATTAAGTTATTTGAATTGATATTGTAGACATCAAAGTAGATGAATTAATGCTTTCCCCAGCTTTGATCCAGGTAAGGCAAGTTCTTATTAAAAGTGCTCCACTCCTTCAGTGTAATAAATTACTGACAGACCAGCTTTTCTGGAAGACAGGTGACAAGGCTAATAACATATATCATAAGAGCACAATTACTAAAACTAATAGAGGTCTTATTTCAAGGAAATTAGACACCTGTAGTCACCTAAACAGTCAGTGATTGAGGACACAGGAAGGCAGAGTTGAGAATGCTGGAAGATTCAACAATCATGAAAGTTTAAGAATGATGTCACAGTATAAGCACAAAATGTTGATTTAATTCTGGACACAGTTTGATCTACATCTTGAAATAAAACTTATGATGATGAGGAAATCTCAATTCAAACTCTGAATTTCTGACCTCCTTCAGAGGTATTAGTTGCTCTGCAGCAGGTTTTGTCACAGCTATCCGAGTGCACAGACTAAAGCTAAGAGTTGTTTTAGACAATATCCTTGACAAATGGCTAAAGAGGCCATATAGTCTATCTGTATTTGACAGCACGTGAAATAACAAGGCAAATACAAATTAACTACAATGATTAATGAAGGAAGGGAATCAGTAAGTAGAGGAAAAATTTCTGCAAGATATTCACAATAAATCATTGAAATATTTTGATACAGTTTGCGCAGGAAAAGTGTGGCAAAATACCCTCAAATTCCATGCAGTCTGAGTAGATACAGAAGGTCCAAAGCCACTAAAACCATAGCCAGAGTAGGCCTGAACTGCTGTGCTTCCTGAATCTGAAGGATAATCACTCAAACTCAGAAGGTAATTAGACAAGCAGAGGTAAGTCAACTACCTCCTCCATTACTGCATCAGCACAGTCCCAGGTTGTAGCAGACCCTACAGGAGCAAGAGGAGGAGCTGCTGCTTGAATTGAGATTCTACTGGGCTTCAAGTTCCTCCTGCTGACAAAACATCGTCAACATAATAGTAAACAAGTGCCCAATACTCCTATCAGACCACCCTTCTCTGGTCCTTATTTCCATCCTGAAAGTAGAAGGTAAAAAAGTTCACCCCCCTCCTTAGCTTAATTTCTAATGTAAAGAAGCTGGGGGAACAAAACAAACTTACAAGCTTGTCCTTCTAAAAGGAAATTACAATGCAACTACTAAAGTGCTTTTCAACAGTATTTGAGAGATATATTAACCATGGCTATGACACAGTATCAGTCTCCCTATGTCTTTAATACTGTGCTTGCTAGAAGATCCACTAAACTATTCCCTCTTTTACTGCTTCTACAAAAAAAAAATAAAAAAATCAACAGTTAGGCAGAAGTCTTCTAATTTGGCAACAGCTGCTTCTTCACACTTTTTTGCACCTGCATTTATTCTAGCTCTACCTGAGCCTTTGGAAATAGTTTACCAAAGCTTATACACCATACTCAAGATAAGAATCTCATATCTTAATATAACTGCACCAATTCTTTCCACACTACTTTAAAAATATCACTTAGATTCAGGGATCAAATAAACTCTTTGCCTTAGTTTTCACTGAAAAATTATATGGTGAGAGATAATTCATCAGATCACTTGGATCATTTAGCAAAGTGCCCTATACTTGTTCCTGCACACCTCCAGCTCAGTAAGGTGTTTTCTGTCTCCCTCAGTACAGAGCCATACACAATGACATCAACTCTGGTGCTGAACTGAGTTGTTTGCAGCAACAGCACAGCTGTCCCAGGCTCATCACACGGCCAACATTTGGTGCTGTGGGAGATGAGGATATGCTGGCTGACATGGTACAGTATCAGAACTGCATTGTGTTGGACCTGGTGGAAGAAGAATACACAGCCTTCTTTCTTACACATGCAGTACCAGATAATTATTCATGATGAAGGTAAAGGACCAATGGCACAGCACTAATTTCTGCCCATGGTCAAGTTTCCCTGTCCTGAAAATAATCATCATTGTTCTCCAGCAACAGGGGAAGTGCTTATTTAATTCATGTAAATCAGTAACTTATCACAATCAATAAGCTTTTTCCACAAGTGAAAGACATAAATGTGACTCCATGCCTACAGCCAATTCTACTGTTCTTTTTTTTTTTGCATATTTCAATGTGGTTTTACAGAGGGAAATCAAAACATAATACCAGACCTTTTTTCTATCCCATGTAGCTGTAGCACTTGATTAAGTGTCCTGATTTGGGCTAGAGTAGAATTAGTGTTTCTTTTTTCAGTAGCTAGCACAGTGCTGTGGGTTTTGGATTTAGTATGAGAACAATGTTGATAACACACTGATGTTTGAGTTGGTCTAAGTAGTGCTTGCTCTGAGTCAAGGACTCCTCAGTTTCCCATACTCTGCCAGAGAGGAAGTGCACAAGGAGCTGGGTGGGGAGCACGGACAGGACAGCTGACCCTAACTGTCCAGGGAAAGATTCTATCCCGTAGAACTCATGCCAGTACATAAACTGGGAGGATTTGGACAGGAGTGAATTGCTGCTCAGGGACAGGCTGGGCATTAATCAGTGGCTGGCAAGCATTTGTATTGTGCATCACTTATTTTTCTTGTATTTTATTTTCTTCTCTCATTTTCATTACAGTCATTATTATTAGTAGGAGTAGTATCTTTATTTCAATTTTTAAACTGTTCCTATTTCAATCCACAGATTTTACTCTTTTTCTGATTCTCCTCCCCACCCCATGGTGGGAGAGGGAGTAAACAGCTCCATGGTACTCAGTTGCTGGCTAGGGCTAATCTCCAACACTAAGGACAAGAGCATTCCTAGAAGATGGTCCTGTAGCTTGGGATCTCTGGTCACTTTGTGCCAATATACCAGTCTGGTAACTTCAAATCCTGCTTCTCTGTATCAGAAACAGACCACTACCAGGACCACTGTCAACTTGTGAAATACAAGAGCATTTCAACAGATATCAGCAGAAAAGTCTAGCTTTAGGGGGCTCAATTCCTCTGATGGCAGAACTGAGGAAAGCAAGCAGTGAAGTAGTCTGTATGCTTCAGTACCATGATTCTGCAAATCACTAAATGAATTGGGCATGCTGGAGCCAGAAAGTGCAAGCTACACTTATATCCATTATTGAGAAAAAGCAACTTCCACTACAAGAGAAGTTAGTTTTAAATTTTGCCATTAAAATTTTAACAAGGAGGAATCAGAACACTAACTAGAGAATTTGTGTTTTTAATACAATTTCCCAAGCAAACATGTAATCTCTTGCTAACTTGTATAAGCAGATAGCACAATATCCACCCAGGTTGGTAGGAAGAATGCAGGGAGACACCAAACAAGCTACACACTGCTCATCTGCCAAAAGTGCAACTCTAAAATCCCAGAATTATACCAAACTGTTGTAAATTTTAACAGGAGGTGTCTTTCCCCTCCAAATTAAAGAGAGCATACTTACAACTAAGCAGCAAATACTTAGTTCAGGAGATACAGTGAATAAGATTTCTCACAGATAGACTTGCTGCTCACTCCTACAAGTACAGACTCTGCTTTGGTACTGATCCAGACAGGAAAAGACCAGGACGAATTGACTTTGACAAATGTAAGCTATTCAACATATGCTGGCAGGAAATGTTTACATCAGTCAACCACAATTCTGCCAGGACTGCTAAATATCTTGTCAGTCTACAACATGAATGTAGTTAACACAAGGCAAAACAGTACTGAGGAACAAATTTGAATAGATGGCTCTAATTGGAACTAACATTATTTTCAAAACCTAGGCAACAAATGCTCAGGCAGATGACGCTCCCTCACTACTCACACCTTCTTGTCTGAACCACTATCCTCTCTCACAGAGAGTCAGTAAAGTGGATATCAGCCTCTAAGCAAATCTTTCTAAATTAAACTGACCTAGGCTTTTCTACATTAAAAACTATTCAACCAGCTACATTAGCCTAATAGCTTCACACATCAGAACAGAAGGCCTCCACACAGATCTTGCCCAGCCTGCAGAGATCATAGAATCACAGAATATGCTGAGTTGGAAGGGACCCACAAGGATCGCAGAGTCCAAGTTCTGGTCCTGCACAGAACTATCCCTGTCACTTTGTGTCATCTGAAAACTTGCTCAGCAAACCTTCAGGCCTGTGTCCAAGTCATTTATGGAGATGTTGAAGAGCACAGGGTCCAGGATGGAGCCCTGTGGAACCCCACTAGTGACAGGTGGCCAGTCTGTTGTCACCCCAGTCACTGCCACCCTCGGTGCCCAACCCGTGAGCCAATTGCTCACCCACCACATGATGTGTCTGTTCAGCTGTGGGCTGGGCAGTTTGTCCAGAAGGATCCTGGGAGAGACAGTATTAAAGCTTTACTGAAATCCAAAATGATTACATCAACTGGCCACCCTTGGTCAACTAGATGGGTTATCTTGTCATAAAAGGAAATCACGTTGGGTAAGTTTCTCATGAAGCCATGCTGGCTGTGACCAATGACTGTGTTGTCTTCCGGGTGTTTTTCAATACTTCCCAGAAAAATCTTCTCCAGACCTTTACCAGGCACTAAAGTGAGACTGACAGGCCTGTAGTTTCCAGGGTCCTCCTTCTTGCCCTTCTTGAAAATGGGGACAATATTCACCAGCTTCCAGTCAGCTGGGACCTCCTTGGATTCCCAAGACTACTCAAAAATCATCAAGAGAAGCTTCGCAATGACATCAGCAGCTCTTTCAGGATTCTTGGATGAATCCCATCAGGCCCCAGAGATTTGTAGGGATCCAGCTGGAGCAGGAGATCCCACACAATTTCGGGGTCAACTGGGAGTTGATGGTTCTCACAGTCATGGTCCTTCAGCTCAGCGCACTGAGATCAACTTGGTCCATCATCCGTGTTGGAGACAAAGAAAGCATTAAACCCCTCTGCCTTATCTGTGTCCCTGTTTGTGAGGTGACCATACTCATCCTGGAACAGCCCAATGATATTTCCATACTGCCTATTGTTTTTAATGTATTTGAAAAAACTCTTTTCATTGGGCCCCACATTTCTGGCAGCTTCAGCTCCAGCTGAGTTGTGGCTGCTTGCTGTGAGGATGCTTCCAGTGTCCAGTAGCAAATATGCTAAGTTAATCAGGGGTAGTATCCCCTCTCTGCCAAAGACACTCTGCCCAAGGGGTGCACACCTATTCCCCCCACTGCCTGATCTACTGCTTTATAAAAAAAGCCCCCTTTTCCTATTCTTATAACACAAAAAGGCAATATTGAAAAACCTCACTGCAGGACTGAGAACAGGAAGGTCCTGACCAAAGTACATTCCAGATATGTGGAGCTGTGCTCTCCCAAACAGAACAGGGTGCAAAACGCTGACACACCATTTCAGGATCAGGTCTCTGCCATCATCAGCAAGTGACCTAAGGCCTCTGTCCCACGCAATTGAATGAACTGACTACAGGTGTTATCTTTAAATAGGAACTACTTGAGGTTAATGGCTGGTTGTATCTGCTGACAGCATTTAACAAAAAAAAAAGCCCCAACCAAAACATGAATAATGCATGATAAGCAGTGTTCAGAGGAAGACAAAAATAGCTCTGTATCAAAGAGGTTGGTTCCTTATTTGCCTCCAAGGGCAAATGAACATGCTGGTCTTGCATGTAAGCAAATCACTTTTTCTTCTGAAAAGATATTTCATCAATTCTTCTTTAGATAAACATCTGCCAACATCAATATTCACTGCAAAACACACTCAAGCAAACCTCCTTAACTGGAAGGTATAATATAACTCACTTTCAATTAAAGGTCTGTCTCTGAAATAATAATGTATTTCCTGGGCAAATATGAGTATTAGCCAAGGCTCCAAAAGACCTTAAAGACTGACACCCAGCTGTTCTGTATTTGATGAAGTTTATGTGACAAGGTAATGTCATAGTGTGATTCGTCCTCATGAGATGAGTAAGGGAAGAAATCAGAGCTCTGGCCAGATATATGACGCAACATTCATGAAATATAGCAGGCAGGCAAGCTTAGTCCTCTGGCTGCTGTCTCTTGGGAAAGAAAGATCAGACTCACAATCTGAAGGTGTTTTGGAAATTACAGAATCACAGAATATGCTGAGTTGGAAGGGACCCACAAGGATCATTGAGTCCAGCTCCTGGCCCTGCACAGGACCAGCCCCAAGAGTCACCCCCTGTGCCCCAGAGGATCAACCAAACACTTCTTGAGCTCTGTCAGCCTTGGGGCTGTGCCCACTGCCCTGGGGAGCCTGGTCAGTGCCCACCACCCTCTGAGGGAAGAACTTTTTTCTAATATCCACCCTAAACCTGCCCTGACACAACCTCAGGCCATTCCCTCAGGTCCTGTCTTTGGTCACCACAGAGAAGAGATCAGTACCTGCCTCTCCTTTTTACCTCGTGAGAAAGTTGTAACTGCAATGAGGTCTCCCCTCAGTCTCCTCTTCTCCAGCTGAAGAGACCAAGTGACCTCAGCTGCTCCTCACAGGCCTTCCCCATCTTTGTTGCTGTGCTTTGGACACTCCCTAGGGGCTTAATATCTTTCTTATATTGCAGTGCCTAAAACTGCCACAATATCTGAAGTGAGGCCACTAGTAAGAATCTGACAACAGAAAAATCAGAATGAGAAAACAAGACATTCAACCCAAAGGACACAAGGAGAGAGCCAACCTTTGGAGTCTCCAGGGAAATAGTGCATTATGCCAAAAATATCAATACATGATCTGCATAGCAAACCTGATAAGGACCTACATATACTACTAGGCCAGCACCACCAGAAAGAGATGAACTAATGGATAAAAATACACAGAGCTACAAATCTGAGTTACAACCATTTGAAAGTGAGCCTCAAACACCTTGCACAACCACTTAAAAGTGAGCTTCAAATACCTTGTTTTCTACATTCAGTTATCTTACCCAGTCAGGCATTCAGACTGACTTTAAACTTCCCACTGATTCTTTTGAGGATTAGATCCGTTCACCAACAGCCAGCTTAAAACAACAAGCTGTAAAGGGTTAGGTATCCCACTTGGTACTACTTCAAAGAGGGACTAGTTTTCAGGTCTTGGGATTCTGTTGAACTGACAAGCTGAGCACATCACTCAATAAAGGCAGTAAGTTTTATTAAGGCTAAATGTAACTCCTACCCATGGCTCCGTGGTCTGGTAACAGCACCCAGGATGAGGCTTTCTCTAACACCCTTGAATTAACTCTGGTTATTTATTCAGTTTTCATAGAACATTCCACTATGAAAGCAGGTGCTTGTTGAGCATTACTGTGTTTCTCAAAAGCCCTTTGTGGACCACCCCAGGAACTTCATAGCAAGGCATCTGGTAGATGACAAGAACCTGGGTAAGTATAGAGAAGCCCACAGAAAAGCCCTTCCTGGATGGCTCAGCTGCCTCACAGATGGAAGGAAAAAGCACAAGACATGACTAGCAAGATGTCCCAAGTAAAGGTGTTAGCAGAACCAAAGCTGCAAACCACAATGGTAAGGGGTAGAAGGAATGAGGAACAATTGTGTTTTGGCTGCTCTTGTACAGGCTTTAAGCAGATACTTATGTAGTTCTAAGGGTAACACTCCCCGCCCCATCACCTACTCCGAATATTGACATAATACTATAAGCTTTTATATAGTAATTCCGCATTATATCTGACATCTTGGCTAAAACAACTTCGTAAAACTGGCATACCCCTGCCAATGGAAGAAAACTAAGTTCATCAGGATTTTTTTGAAGGAATAGGACAGCTGTGGACAAGGGCAAAATCAAACTCAGATTTTCAAAGGGTTGTGTCAAGATATCTCAAAGGCTCTTAAAGAAGTATAGCTGTTGAGATAAAAGGCAGCAGCCTTCAAGCATTAATAGCCCACTGAAAGATAAACAACAAAGTATAGAAAGGAAAGCAATTTTTCATGATAAAAGAAGTTTACTGGTGTGGTCCTAGATGAACCTCTGTTGGAACATGCATTATTCAGAGTGTTCAGAAGTGATCTGAAAAATGCTCTGAGGAATAAAGAACAACCTAGAATAGAGTGACATATTAATGTTTTCTGTATAAATTCATGGAGCAATTCTTAGCTTGAGCCTTTCCAGTCTTCCTTATTTCAAAATGAGTATAAAAGAACTAAGCCAGCACAGGAAAGGCAGGAAGAATGAAAGACACATATCAATTCCTGTATGAGGCTAGATTATAGACTAGAAACACGTCATCTAGAAAGAAAAGGATATGAGAATTTTACACCATCAACAGCTTCAACAAGGCACAAGTAGTTTTTTTCTAAATTTATTGTATGCATTTTATTTTATCCATTACCACAAAAGGCTTGAAAATTCAGAAAGCACTTTTTGATACTATTAATAACGTCACTGAAATGTATTGTCAAAAAGGGTTGTGAATATCAAAGGCTTACATGGTTTTTTTTCTCTCCCATGACTGCCTAAATACCATCTCTGTATAATCAGTCCTGATGTGCAGATTAAAGAAGCTACTTTTTCACACTCATCTGAATCAGCTTGGTCTGAATCACCAAAATCACCAGAGTTAGCACCCATAAACTGGTAGAGCTGGAAACTTCCTAGCTCCTACATTAAATCCAGAATGAAAACTGAGGTTCACAAACAAGCTTCCTAAGAGATCAGCACAAAGACACTAAAGGCTCACCTTAAGGCTGTGAATTTCCATAAGACATGGATATGGATGATTTCTTGCAAAGTCAGCTTGGCCCTAACTTAGACACTACACACAATTTTCAAAGGCTCACTGAACTGAAAAAAGGCCACATCTAACATTTCTTTCTCATTTTCCCCCTAATCTCTAGCAAGTCACAGTGATGGTCTAGCTACAAATTAAATAGCAGATTACTTGAGGAGAAGATAAGGGTGGTTACTGTAAAACAGAATGTACTTACCCTCAGAACAACTTTCCTTAAAAATCCTCTGGCAATGCCACACAGTTCCAAGATGCACTTACTTCTACTTCTCCGAATATTAACAAGCCAGGAACCAAAAGTCTTTCCACTACTGCATTCAGGGAGCATGATAGAGGAGTGATAAATATACCAGGAGGAATAAAGCTTTTATCTCTTTCAGCTGAGCAGGATGGGGTATCTCTATTCAGCCTAATAGCAAACACATGGGATTGATGCAGATGAGCCTCTTCTCTCAAGTGCTTTTCTTCAGAAGTGAGGTAGTCCAAGTGGAAAAGTCTTCTCTATTTTGTTCTCAAATCTAAAAGACAGAAGGAAATAGGTAATAAAGTCACAGCATTCCTAGGTCAACAAGGTAATTGAATACCATCACTTGCCTCTTGAATGAGAAATGTGTAACAGTTATGATTTTTGAATTTTTTTCAATACCTAAGGATTTTGACACAGATCTAGAAATATTCTGGTCCACCTAAGGACCACCTCTCCTCTTGACACTTATTGTTCAGTTTATGTCAGTATTTCCTCTTTCTTCAACAAGAATCCACTTGCCTTGGTACAATGTAGAATTTGGTAAAACATTCACAGTTCAATATGCTTTCATCACAAAGTGTGTTGAGAAGCCTTTACAGATCTGACATGCTTCCTTCAGAACACCACCAGCAGCCTTTAAGCCAGCCCTAGTAACACAACTAAATTATTAGCAAATGTAATTTCTGTAGTCACTTGTCTAGAACTTGTCATCCTGCTCCCTGCCATTTTTCAAGCTGCCTTTCTGCAAGTTTTATTTATATATAGATATATATTTATATGTACACACTGCAGTCATTCAAACCACTTTGAACACTGTCCCTGGGGTATTGGTGCAGAACTCAAGGATGGCTACTTTGCCTCCCTTCCAGTGTCCTTCCTACTGCATACTGCAAATCCTATACAGTCAGAGGGAGCTGTTCACAGATCTTGTTGCTAAATTGCAGCAGCATTAACATGCCACGTTAACATAAGAACATATGTTTGTGTTCAAACCTTTCACACAAAACCCCTCAGATGAAATCTAAAGCACTACAATATAGGAGATAAGGACTGTGGGCTGGTTAGCCACCATGGCTAAGTACAAGCCCATCAGATTTCCTTTGATAATATAAAGGTGTTTTCATTCACCAGACTTGGCAAAGTGAAGAGTATCCAGAGTGATCATTATTTTTTTCTTGTACAAGGCAATACAAGGAGGAGCTACTGTTTATACTGTAAAGGGCATGGAAATCCAGTCCACCTCAAAGTATGCAATTGAGACCTTCAATGCAGTCGTACTTTAAATACCTGCAAACAATATTTGCAGTCATCTTTGCTTCCCAAGTACTTGTCAAATTAAGAAAGTCAACTAGCACAAAATCCTGAGCCATTCAAGACACTCAGATCAAAATTGTGCAAGAAGTAAGTATTAATTTAGGCTGCATCATGTACTATCAATGCCACAGTAAGCCAGCTTAGCCACTACTAGCAGAGCACCCTATTCAGACTTACTGGAGTCCCTATCCTTTTCTCTAGCATATAAGGAGGTAGTAAGACACAGGAATATGTAGTTTCAGTGTAAAGGTGCTACCCCAAAGCATATCCTTATCATCAGGATAAGCAGGACCTGACTGGCCCTGCTGGCCTCAGATAAAATTAGATTAACATCCCACATGCCTGTGTTTTCATTCTGTGCACCCTTTCCTCACTAATCTTTTAACATCCAAAAGAAAGACTGGAGAAATTTTAACATATTAAGGCTCTGATTTCTAGCCTATCTTTTTCTGAGGGAAAAAAAAAGGCAGAATATGAGAAAGTAGAAGCATCAAGGCTGAATATCAGGAAAAGTAAAAAGTTGCAGCTTGACTCAAGGCAGCACGTTTTCTTTTGATTCAGACACCAGTTTCCACCGGATACAGATCAACATTTATGGCTCTTGTGTATTATTTCTTCCTCTATCAGTTCCTCCAAATTCTAGCCAACTAGCTAATGCTTTTTCAGTGTGGATGCTGAAAATGGCAAGAGTTCACATACGTATTTCATTTTCAGGGACACCACTAGCCTGAATACTATCAGTCATTATTAAAAATGGTATTGCCACAGGTCAACCCTACCAAACATTTAGAAGTATTTATGTAGTCTTCCAACTTTCCATACGCCTTTGCTTTCATTCCTCCAGAGTAAGGAATGGCACCCTACCCAGAAAAGCTCCCAGAGATTTATTTAATTCCCATTAGACTGCACAACGCTGTTTGATACCCTGTGCTATGATGTTCTGCTTCACCCTCCAGGACTGGGAAAGACCAGAGGCAAGTGTAATAGCAAAACTCCCATGTTTCAGGAGGACTTGTCAGTGCAAGACACCTCAAATCACACTAATAGTGTAACATTTTTCCTCTCAGCTGACACAAAGCACAGCAAGCAGCCATGACCTCTTTTGCCTAAAGGTGTTCTGACCAATGGCATTCACACACATCTGGTCACAGGGGAGTGACTGCTGGAAACAATGATCTTCTAGATTTGTCTAGATTTAGACAAGACTGTCTCCTCTTAAGGTATGAGCTACATGATCACTCCAAACAGTCTGTTATCTACTGTAATGCTAAAGGTACATCATACCTTCCCTCCTTGAACAGTCAGCTGAAAGCATCAGCATCTACACCTAAGGCAGCATTGGTAGTCACTGCAGGAGCTCTCACAGTTGTGCCTATCACAAGACATAACTTCAGAAAAAGGCCATTCATTTTAAAGCTTTTTTTCATCTGAATAAAAGTTATTTTTCCCATTTAATTAAATACAAGAAAAATCAGGAAGGAAGCAAGAGAAATTCAACTATATTCTGTAGTATAACAGCAATCTACCCATCTAGTTAACAATGTTGCACTAATGTATAACAGCACAGGATGTTGAAAATTATGGTCACCTCTAGAACTTAGAGCTGGGCTGCCAGCAAATCTAGCTGTAAGCCTGCCTTTACACCATTTCTTCACTGAATGAGTAGCCCAGGAGCTTGTATTGGATTTAGTGCAATCAGCCAGTTAACACCAACAAAACAAAAGGCAACAAGCCCTTCTCTTTTTGCTTACATTACATTCCTCCTGTTATGCTCTTCCTAGCCACTGCCAGCCATCGCTTCCTGGAGGGTCCACGCTTGCTTCTGGCAAGAAGTGCAAGCAAAAGTGCATTACACAAGCCTGGAGATAGGTCTAAATCTCCTCAGTGACTGAGGACACATCTCTCCTTACTAAAACCAGCTTTCAGGACAGATCACTGCAGCAAACCTGCCACAGCAATGCAGTTCATAGGAAGATGTGGTTTGCTGCCTGTCCAGCCCTCCACTGAGCAGTCCATCAGATGTGGAGCTGTTTGCTATTCCTGTGGGCAACCGAGTCAAATAGGTCTAGGAAGAACTAGGCTCTGTTTCCAAGTCTGTCTCACTAGGACAGATTGCAAACCCAGATTTTTTATTTAACTACTTTCCTAGAAAATTTCTCCCTGTGATTTATGATATTTGTAAAACACGTAATAAAATTTTTATATTTTTGCTTCATACATCTAATACAGCACCAGAAAAACCTGTAACACTAGTACAACAGTAGGATTTTTCCAGCTGCATTCACTACCTACTCAAGATAGAAACATAACCTTAAACTAGCTATGAAATGTACCTTCTACTTGCCTGAATTTGCCCCATGTGGTTAGCCTGCTTCAGGCTGGCCAGAGTCCTCTCACAGCTCCTCCTTACTCATGGTATCAAGGAGTTTGCTGTAGTGGGGGTTCACAAACTGTTTTCCCAAATTATCAATACAAAGCTCCCAGTTCACTTTCGCTTCCTTCCTAATCAGTACTTTGTACCTCTGATATCTAAAAAAGTTATGCTTCTCTCTGTAAATTCCTTTTTGTGCCCTCTCAAGAGACAGAATAAGCACTGCAGAAACTTGCCACAGAGGCCAACCAGTGCTGGTTCCTCCTCCCTGCCATCAGTTTAGCACTTTTGCTTCCTGACATGATTTATTGGCTTGTTCTTTAAAACACCATGATTTCAGGTTATTGCTGTATGTACAAATGACCTTTCAAAGCCAGGAGTCAGATTACAAATACAGATGCACAAGATGAACCTTGTGAGGCTGTGAACCACTTGCTTGTACCAAGTAAGGGGGTTATGAAGGGCAGCATTTCTGCAGAACACACACCCAACCTCTAGCTGTGGTGACAGCCTCACAGGCAGTTCTCCACAGAAGCCAGGCTGACCTGGCAGTAGCTGTTACAGATTGTTACCTGACGCCATGAAATACTATTTTTAATTTACAGCATCAGCCACTCATGCTATGGCTAACTATAAAATTTCCACTTAATGCATGTTAATTGGATTATTATTTTAAAGTCATGCTCACTGCCCCCACATTAATAACAAATGAGCTCTCTCTAATTATTATTAGAGTAACTGCCATACAAATTAATGATTAGGCCATAAAGACTATGCAGCTGAATTGCCATTAATTCTCATATTGGAGCAAATCAGCTAATAAAGTGACAATAAAAAAAAGGAAATTCCTTTAAGCATTACTGAATTCCTTCACTCGTACAAGAATGGTCTGTTAAGCACTTTTTACTTTTATTGAATATGAAGCTGAAATTATTCATCATAATCTGGAAAAAAATGACTACAAAAAGCTGCATTTATAAGTTTCATGTATTTATAGGTAGTGCTGAAGCGCAATCCTTTAACCACAGCTCCTAGTTTAATGTAGACAATTCCCACAATAACTCAGTTTTAGAAATAGTTCTTCTCCGTGCACCAGCATCAAGTAATAGCTGTCACATGATATCCACTGCAGGGTTTTCTACATCTCTAGGACTTCTACATCAACAAAAACTACATTGTTCAAAGGGATGTAACCTAATCATTGTTTATAATATGTTGAGACTATATCACTGTACATTTACAAATAGAGGTATTGAGTTTCTAAAATTGCATGAATACATTATAATAAAGGTAGAAAGCCTTGCTAGGCACCACACACACCTTTCTGGCACATTTAACAATCATTTACATATTCTGTAGTCATTCAATAATTCAAAAAAAAACCAAAGAGCTCACAGGCTGTATGTCTGGCCTTTTTGCTCTTCCTACCTGTTTTGGACTGAGCTTTCCTACCCCTCTAATCACAGACATTCGAAAGTGTAATGCACTCATAGACATGGCAGACCTTTCTCTCCACCACCCCCACCATAAAACCCATTGCTTTCTAATCTCAGTTTTAGGTCATAATTTTTGTATTCTGAACATAGTTGCTAACATTACCAAATACATCCTATTATTTTTACATTTCTACATTACGAAAATTAGAATTTGCCAGAAATATGCAAGTTGTGCTGCTGCAGAAACCAATATCCATTAGTTTTCCAGGCAGAATACCCATGAACTAGAACATATAAAAGATGCATAGCTCTGGATGTGATTACAATGTGCTTTGGTGTGGAAGGAGTAAAGATCTCCCTGGCGTTAACTTAAATTATCATATTGCTCACAGTAGCAAAACTACATAATTTGATATTAATACCCTTAATGCTGATATTAAAATCACCCAGCTGATGTAATTGAAAGTGGACAGTACCTTCTTCAAGAATGATAGGTGGCAGTGGTCAACATTTCCTACTGCTTTTCAAAAGGATACGTTTGTATGTGGATTATCCAGTAGTGCAATTTCAGTTTAGCACAGCATACAAATGCATGCATAACCACAGCCAAATGAGTCAATCAGTGAACTGTATGCATTCTTTATTAGATCTAGCATACTCAGCAGTTTGCAAGACTAAAAATTAAATGTGCAGACCAGCTTCTTAACTAGTCACCACATCAGTAGAATAATAGACATGCTTTATAAACTCCATCCATGCAAAAAAAATAGCAGAAAAATCCCCCCCACAACATTAAGTGGAAATATATAAATGTCTTATTGTGACACACTGGAATGCATTCAAATCATGCAGTGACAACTGTGGTTTAGTCCATTTACTCACATGTTTAATAAGGGCACTTCAGAAGTCTGTCCAACTCACCCTTAGCCCTCAAGGAGTTTAGTTTATTACTGGTTTAGTTATAATTGCCACTTTAAGATTTTCTTTCTTTCCTTTCCAGAGGGCATTGGCTGAAATACACTGCGAGCACCATACCCTTTTAGTCACACAACTACAACAGTATCTTTTGCTATTCTTCATGCTCTGAGCAAGGCAAGCTTGGGATCTCTGGCGAAAGTACAACCCAACCACTTAAGCCAGCAAATAAACAACAGCAGCTCTTCATCACTGGAAAGAAGTAACAGTCACTTTTACATTAAATGTCTCACTTTGATAGCTGTAAAACACTTTACAGCATCACAATACACTATAGTGGGAAACCTAAAAAGCATCAAATACTGTAGTTGGAAATCAGCAGACATTGCAGAGCTTCAGCCACAGCTCCTTGTTACACTACCTTCAATCAAGATGCTCAGGGTACAGTAAATACCACCTACTAAGCCATCTCCTATCATCCAAACAGGAGAACACTGCAATTTGCCCTGGCACAAGCCAAACCACACCACTGACAGCAGGAACTCACTTCAAACACAAAGAAAGGTCACTCCACACCTTAGCTCTGCCCTCTTCCCCAGGAAGTCTCGAGGCAGTTGATTCTCCTCTAGCACACCACCAGAAATAAGAGTGCCATAGCGACAGACCAGAGTTTCCAGCCTCACATCTGTGGCTGGTATTTCTCAGTAGAAGTTCTCTAGCACAATTTTTAAAGGCTAAAACTGGCTTTGCTGAATCTATACTTAGCTGTGTTTAATTTGTTTTTAAAACAGTTGCCTCAGTTAAGGAACGTGTCTTTAATGGGCTAACATATGGTATGATTATTTTAAACCAAGACAGAAACTATCAGCAATAGGAGCCTGACTTCATATGCCTATCTTCTGAGCCCCTTCCTAGTAGTAAGTTCCATGTAATACAAAACAATTTTGCTTAACTTTTCTTAGTAAGAATCTTACATGCTTGAAAAGGACATGTCCAAGGCATTGTTTAAACCATTTATATGTGAAAGTCCAAAGAAAAATACTTAAAAGTATCATGGGCTTAATAGTGGTTTTCCGTAATGGATTCATGGGAGGAGATCTTAGGACAGCATTCTAATCTGGAAAAACTTGTCTTAAGGGCCAAGAAAATTGTTGGTAGCTGGCAGTTATCAATAATCAGGGCAAATTTTAACTTGAATTTCTGCAAAAGTCAAATCAGCTTCACAGTTAAACAGTTATCTGTGGCAAGAAATGGCAAACTGGTGCTGAAGCAGCACTGTATGTGGGCACTGCTTCCTCTGGGCTTTGGCTTTTCCTTACAGAAATCTTGGCCAACTTTTAAGCCTTTTAGCAGAGATTGTTTGGAACTGGGGATGTGGCAGAGCTAGGTTCAGTGATCCCAAATTGAATATAGTAAAACCTCTTACATATGTATATGTATTTATTTTTTTTCTTAACTGCTCATTAAACATTGGGCTAGGAGTTTGTACTCAGGATAAATAAGATGTGATTTGCCTGGCACCTCTGTACCCAAGCACAGTGTAAGTATTAGAAAACAATTTTTCTTGAACAAAAATAAAAACTAAAAATAAATATTAAAGATGTACATGAAGCTGACATCTTAAGGAATGGTACAACTGAAAAATAGGGGAATGGAATTTTTTTTGAACGTCAGAGTAGAACATGAAATATTATTTGCCTTTAATCTGAATTAAAATCTGGTCTGCTCTTGCATTGACTCAATCTTTGTTGCTACATTCCTTCTGGAATTTTTCAAAGATCAGAATTTTCAAGTTGACTTAAATGATATTCTTTGTTAGAGTGGTGGGAAAAGGAGATGATGCTTGAAAAAGGAGTGTTCAGGAGATTCTTTTGCAATACCAGTAACTAAGCCTTTGCCACTACCAGAGCAGACAAATTCTGTTAAGCTGGCTTGTAGTGTTCTGTAGTATAAAATTCAAACCTTTATTCTAAGTGTACAAGCAAATGTCTTGTCTAAGACAGATGTTTCTGTACAGAGAGCTTTTCTGAGAAACAAGGGAAAGCATGTTTGGGGAATAAAAGGTCAGCTGTAAAAAGTTCTGAATGCCAGGAATGGGATATTGATTTTTTTTCTTATCTATGTAAAATCATTCCTAATGTGTTTTCTCCAACCACTGACAAGGCTTATTCCAATCACTGTCTGAAGACAATGAATAAGAGGCAACCAAAAATCTGTAATATGGAAAAAAGATTCTTCCTTTAGGAAAGAAAAGGGTTTGATTATGATTCAAGATGTTTTTACTGACTGACTGTTCAAGGTGCAATTTTTAATTACTTTAAATAACTCATCTCTATTATAAAGCTGGAGCTATTTTAATTGTGTGTTAACTGATAAAAATTAATTTCCAAGATTCAATATTAAGCTTATATCCAGTAACATAAAGCCATAGTTCTTTTGTAACTATTGTATGTAGTTATTTTTTTGCATTAAACTTCATTGACTCCATATGAAACGCTGACAACACAATCTTATCAGATGAAGAAATCTGTTGGTTTTTTTGTTTTGTTTTGGTTTTTGTTTTTTTTTTTTAAAAAAAATATGTTTTATGGCCCTTTAAGGCCATAATGTTGCCATTCTCATTTCACTACCATAGTGCTACCACTCTTTTAGTGGCTCCTGATCCAAAAAAGCACTGTTTGGTCTCTGACTTTGCAGCTATTTGGTTTAATTGTTTAAATAACAAAATTAAAAAAAAAAAAAGCTACAGATGGGATGGATGCCTTATATAATTGAGAATCTTACATTCATGCTGAAGATTCTGTAGAAGAACATGGACTATTTATGTGGATAATTAAAGGATTCATCAAGATTAATGACACTTCCATGAAAAGCAGCCAGTTTTGCAGAACAAAATCACCGACCATGTGGAATTCAAAGGGACCCACAAGGATCATCGAGTCCAATTCCTGGCCCTGCACAGGACCAGCCCCAGGAGTCACCCCCTGTGCCCCAGAGGATCAACCAAACACTTCTTGAGCTCTGCCAGCCTTGGGGCTGTGCCCATTGCCCTGGGGAACTTGGTCAGTGCCCACCACCCTCTGGGGGAGGAACTTTTTTCTAATATCCACCCTAACCCTCCCCTGACACAACTCCAGGCCATTCCCTCAGGTCCTGTCTTTGGTCACCACAGAGAAGAGATCAGTGCCTGCCCTTCTTCCCTTCATGAGGCTTGGGCTGCAAGAGTAGTTATTGGGGTGTTGCCAAATTTGAATAGATCTGGAGTACTGCAAGGAGGAAAACCATGAATTCCTGTTTTAATGGAATCCTTTGTGTGGCTGGAAGCTGTCAGAATCCTGATGAATTATGCTTGCAAGAAGACTACGTGATTCACTCCAATGCATTACAGAATGTTGTGCTGATTCTACTGCTGGCATATAGAATCTATACAACTTCTCAGTGGGCATGGAAATCTACATTGCAAATGAAGTTTTAATAACTGCTCTGCAGCTATTACAAGTGAATTAGAAAGATTTTAATACTCAATTAATTTCTGCTTTGGCCATAGTCAGGGTCATGCTGTCTAGTACTCCAAAATGCCAATTAATGTTTCCCCTTTATTACAGCTGATTCATATCCCTTATGACTTTCTCAAGTATTCCTTAAAATTATTTGTCATGAATACCTGTGGCTTTGAGAAGGAACAAAATCTGAAACTACTAGATAGAGAAAAACCACATACTTAAATATCACTCTTAAGATGATGTTTTCTAATGACCATAAAACTTGAAGGAATGAAGCTTCTCTACATTTTTGTGACCATGCTGATATATCTGTGGCTTCTTGAAACAATCAGATACAGCCTTACTGCTAAGTATTGATTTCACAGCACAAAAATGTTGCTTCAACACAGAGGGATAACTTCATTTTTTGTTTTTAAACAAAGGAGTGTTTGTTTTGTCTATTTTTAGAGACCCTTTCCCTTTTGTGCTCTGTTGCAGGCTTTCTTTGGCCTTAGGAGCATCTTCTCAGGTCTGTATGATGTCTTGGTGTATTACAGGGGGATATTGCTCTGCAGCACTTACTGAGAGTAATGTGGGGTTTGTTCTTTCAAATTCCAGCTGAAATGAAGTTTTCCTACAGCCTTCCCTTTCCAGAAGCACCATGACACAAGCTTAAAAACAAGTCTTAAAAACAGAAATGGAAAAAAATGCACTGAAAAAAAATGTGCAAGTGATTGCTGGAACAGAAATGGGTATTGGGTCTGTTAGACATCCCTCCACTTGAAGAGCTGAAGAATCTTGCTGCTGCCACAAACCAGTAGGGTTTTCACCTGATTCACCTTGTTACATCATATGAATGATAAACAAGTAGAGGTTTAAGTGAACCAACTTGGGGATGCCAGTAAGACCCAAGGACCACTTCTTCCTAAGGCTCACAGAGTGGAAACTTGTGTGCTTTTGTAAAAACACATTTTTCTTATCTATTTTAATACTAGATAGGATTTATTCCAATAAATATTAGTATTATGCTTAATAGTGTGCATGCTAATCAGAGTAATGCCAGAGGATTACTTTTAAGTTAATGTTAAATCCATTACCTGCCAGTTTCTCTTTCTACTTTGTAACTCTTTTATAACAGAAGTCCTCTAATTGTGTGTGTTTATAGACTGAATCTTTGAGTCAATAAATGCTTTTATTGACTTCCAGGGAGCTCAATATTTGTTTAACATTGGAATGGCTGGCCTGTGGGAGAGCTCTAGAAGTGACTGAGCCCTATAAAATGGGTAGATAAATGTTTGCAAGCTCTGAAGTGCTGACAGAAAAATGTGACATAGTCTCCTATGTCTGGATTCTCCTCTTGCCCCTGGTGTAAGACATCTCTCTAACCTTCATTTTTATCAGATGGATAAAGACTTTCAATTCAGTATTTTTCTGTCATTAACTCTTCTGGAGTGAGCATAAGTGTGACACTTTGGGGCAGTTTGAGCACTCAGTTGTAAATATATTAATCTGAGTTACTTTGGGAGCCAGTAACTGCAGCATAAACTTTCTCAAATAAGGCTGTTCTCCAGAGACAGCAATGATTTAGGATTTAAGCTCAGGGCACACTGTTGGAGCAACTGTTCCACGGGACAGCAGTGAATATGTTGTTGATTCCTCTCTGCAGAATGTGGTGTTTCTAGAAAGTGCAGGAAACTAAACTAGAATTTCTTAGGGTTATGTTAAGGATATTTCCAGCTTAAATATACAAAGAAAAGTGACTGGTTAAGAAACAGCTTAGAAAAATATATAGCAGATAGGGAAAATAAAATTAATATTTTTTTCCTATCTTGGCTGCTTTGGTACAGGACAGTGGTATGGTCAAAAATATCCTGTTAAATATCTGGACTTGGAACCTATGAAGGAGAAGTGGTACTTTATCCTTTTTTTTTCAGGATGATCTTTGAAAAACGAGTTGCTGTTTCTGTAGCTTTTTTAAACCAGGGTTCTGGCCCATCTACCAAGACAGCCTTTGCTCTGGAGACACTGAGCTGGCTCGCAGCTTAGCAATTTCCCTTGACCATCAGAGATCAGGTATTTTTGTGACTTTCTGTAAATCCCCAATGCATCCTGAGTCTAGGCCTCTGTCATTTGGTAAGGCATTGATAAGCCAAATTCAGCAGCTACCACTTAAAATCAAAGTTGAAATAATCTGAAAATCCTGTGCTGTGTTTTGAATACTATTAAGGAGGATATTTTACCTCCTGTGACTTACAGTGCTGATAGAATAGTGCTATTTGTGAGCCATGAGTTGTGATTTGAATTCTTTACCAGGGCCCAGAACTCTTTTTTTTCTGAATATCTGGAATTAAATAGCTGAAGAAAATAACTTAGGTTCTACATCTTAGTTTTAAAAATATTGAGCTACCTGATTCACACTGATACCAGTGGCCTATAATTACAATATATTCCTAACCATTATTCTGATTAGTTATTTCATGGGGCTTTTTACATAGTGTATAGCTTTGGATGCCATCAAGGTGTGAAAGATTTCCTGCCTGGCTGCTTTACCTTTGTACTCTCAGTTGGTAAAAATGGACAATGGAAACTTACCAGCTACAAAGATGTGCCTAAGGTCTGCTCCCAGTAAGTCTTCTGTTTGCAGACTGGCTTATTAGGGAAGGAGGGTCTTTAGGATGCTGTAGGTTAAAGCAACAGTTGATGGTTCTTACAGCATCAATACTCTTATAGGGAAGATTGTAATAAACCTGTCTTCATGGAATTCTCCCAGTTCCCAAAGAATAAACTTCGTCTAGTCAAGAATCATACCAAATGAAGGTTTCTCTTACCACTGACTAACAAACTGGGTGCCTGGGTCTAATCAGAGAATATTGCTTTTCAGGTAGCTGATGTGGTGTCACAGATGAGGAAAAGGATAACTCAGACCAGAACTTGAAAAGAAAATTGCCATATAACAAGCCACTGTACCAAGAGTGGTCACACTCTGTGCTTGAAATAAGGATTTAATTTAAACTTAATGAGTTTCCTGCATACTGGTTAAAACTAAATTGACTAGAAGAATGTTTCTCTTTAACAACTCTACTACAGGAAAAGCATTTATTACAGAGCTGTTGAAGGGCCACTGTTTCCTAGATGATTTGATATTTCATGTCCAATAATGAAAATGGATGTAACATAAATGCAGACTCCATCCTACTTAGGACTCATAATTAAATGCTTTCCAAAAATGTTTATCCCAATTTCCCACCGTGGCTTGTAGCTAATTTGATCTAATGGTAAGATCTTTCTTGTCTCACCTGTGTCTGCAGCAGATAAAATTGTGGGAGGGCTTAATTAACCCTGTAATTCTTACATTTGTGTTAATTAGACTCTAAATTAAGGTTTCTTTTGTATCATATGCTTGGTGCTGTAGTTTATTCTACACAATTTATTCATGTGCTGCTAGGATATTTCTGCTTGCTTAAAGGGTTTCATTGTTTTCATATTAGATTTTTCATGTGCTGTGTGTGCAGCTCCTTAGGAAGCAGTTACATAACACATCACCTGCTAACTAGTGTAACCAGGAGTTCAGAGAATTAATGAGAACCTGATTGCCCTTGATATGTATCAGAATAAATGTGGAATCCTGATTTGGTCACCATATACATTACGGTGAATAAAACCCACCTCCAGTGGTGCTTGGCAGAATTCAGATGTGCCCAGATATTTTCTTGATTTGGATGTCTTAGTCTGGATACGTTCAGCCATTCAAACCCATCTCTGCTTACTCCTGAAGCATCACTTTATTTACGAAATGCACAAAACTTGACAGGAAAATGGTTGAATTCTTCAGAAACATCTGTGTTCACAATAAAGAGGAGAAAAGATGAAGACATTAAAAAATTAAATTTCAGTTTTTCCATCATATTAGAGTAGAAAAACTACAGGTTATAGTTTCTGACAGTAAGAGACCATCATAGGCAGATATAGCTTGTGACCTCCTTCATTCATTCACTTGGAGCATCCCATCACCCCTCCGATGGATTGCTTAAGGATGTCCAAGTTAAAAGTATTAAATAAAAATCAGAGTGAAGCATAGAATTGTATTATGTGGTTTGAATTTCCAGGAGGAATCTTTGCCCAAAAGGAAAATAACAATTTGCAAGCCTCTGCGTGGTGAATGTAGAGCCCAGGCACCTTAGACTCTATTGCCATCAGTGGGATGGCTGTAGAGAGTTAATTTGTTCAGTGAAATACAGAAAGTGTCTGGTTGATACAAAGCCAGTCTGGATAAACTGCTTTACTCAAAGAACATGTAAATCAAATGCTCCTTGCTACTCTGAGGAGTAACTTTAGAGATGGCTGGCCCATACAACTTGCAATCTTCATAAGTAGACACTCTAAAAGGCAGGAATTAAAATGTTAAGATAAGCTTGTGGGGTTTAACATATTCTCATTCCAAATCAACATGTCAGTTTCAGGTCAAACTTAACTGTGATGAACAGTTTCCCTGTAAAGGAAAAACCTCTATCACAGCAGCTCCTTAAAACAGCTTAGGAATTATTTCAGGAGGAAAATAGCTGTTTTCAGAGAATGTTCATAAACAGGAAGGCCCAATCTGTGTTCTGAATTTCCAGCAATGAGAAGGCACAGCCATACTTTGCATTAGTAGAGTGGTTTTATGAGTTCCAGTATTTCATGCACAGAGGTCCTTGATCAGAAGCCTCTACAGTCAATTCTTATGAGCTTACCATGAGTATATAGTTTTCAAACCACAGACTTTCAGACTGATTAAACTGACCTCAGTGTATTGTCATCTTGAAACACAGATTCTTCTTTTAGATTGTTCATCCTGTAATAGGGAGGGAAAAAAATAATAATTAAAATGTAAAAAAAAAAAAAAAACCAAAAAAAAAACCAACAAAAAACAAGCCAGGAAAAACAAAACCCTAAACAAACAACCTGACTCTGCAATTACATTGAAAAGCCTGAATCAAGTGCTGATATGAAGTTAAAATTATTTCCTTATTGTATCTGTGAAAAATATCCTCTCCTAATGCATTATTCATGATGAACACATTAACTCTGGATGACATCAGACCAACTGAAATGCAATTTGATGAAAGTATTGTCTAGGAAACCATACACTATTCCCCTTAACCACTGAAATGAAATAAGCTAGCAAATAAATATTCAACACTGGTATTTTATTCACTTTTCTGTAACTGATCAAAACCAAGCTGTGAAGCATGGGAAAACTGAAATTAGTCTATTGTGCAGGAAATCTGTGCACAGTATGAAAATAGATGTGCATGTGTGTGTGTGCACAGCACTGCTGAAGTATTTACTATATTTGAGGTTGACAGAATTGCTTAGTCCTGCTGAGACTCTCTATTGTGAACAATTAAAGATAAGGTCTATGCCAAAATGTAGCTGTTAGAACTGAATTTTCCACACCTGAGAATCGGTTTGGCTCTGGGATTTTGGTTTGCTTGGGGTTTGGTTTTTTGTTTGTTTGGGGTTTTTTGTTGTTTCTGAGGCTAAACTTGGCAACCTTGTGGTTAATGTAGTGCTGAGGAAGGGGGAGAGGTGCAGGTGATGGGAGGACAGAAGTGAGCAGGGCAAAAGAACTAATGGAGTAGTGTCTAGCCCAAGTCATGGAACTGCTCCTTCAGACTTAGGGGAGCACGCTGTGGGTCCAAAACATGACCGGTCTGTTCTAACTTCTGCAGCTTAGTTCTGTCTTAGATCATATATGTCTGCTCAAGGGGGTTACAAAGCCACCTGAAATGCAAAGCTAAATGTCCCTGCCAACGTGAGGCAAATCCCAGATGGTGAACAGCTGGCTGTGATGATGTCCCAGGTTTCACTTCCCTTTCAGAGAGTTGCTAAAGGATTTTTACCAGCTGTTGTTACTGGGAGCAGCTGACAAAGTGTTTTTCAGTGCATATTTTTATTTTTGCCCTGAATATAGCTTAGCTGGATGCAAGGATCAGAATAAGCACCTCTCTCAGCATTTTCATTGTAACTGTGAATCACAATATATTCTATTTATTACAGAATGAGAAAACATACATTGTTGATTTCTGATATAGAAGCTACTATCCTTAGCAAGGATAAATTGTTGTTGAACTAGTGAGCCAGGTTGCATCAGCCTATGTATGTCACTGCTTAAGTCAGGTGAATTGGCTAAAGTGAAAAAGCTCAAGTGAAGGATAGTGGAACACAGCTATATGTGTAATCAATACAGCTTATTGAGTGTTCCTGCAGAAAGGGAGGCTTTCACACTGTGGTTCATCACATTTTTGGTGTAGTTGCAGTGCAGTGACCAAAACTGTAGGAAATTACTAACATAATTAGTTCCTCTGTCTTATGCACCTGGGAATCAGAGTATGGTGATAAATGATTCCCTTAAGCAGATTGAACCTATAGTCAGTGATGGTGAGCCAAAAAAATTATCTTATGCCTGAAACTTGAATTAGAAAAGCAGAGGGGGGGAATTCCTGTAATGCTGAACCACAGGAACTACTGTATTTGGTATTGAATGTTTAGGAAGATAGGAAGGTATCATGTTTTTTAAGGATGACGCCAGGTATTGTCATGTCTAGGGAGATAGGAGTTTCTGAAAAGTGAGGGAGAAATAACTAGAAAAGGCTGATAAATGAATTTCAAATGTTTAATGGACAGTTGCACCCTGCAGTATTTGGTAGCCTTTATAACGTTATCACAAAGCTGATGTAAACATGAAAATTACAGTGCATATTATAAAAAGTGTGGAGATCACCACAATGAAGTAATGAAATAACACAGCAGAGCTGGAATGAAAATGGTCACAAAAATCTGACCCTGTGCAAAGCTTACCCAGGAGGTAATAAGGAAACTGAAATCACTATTACTATGCAGAGTGTTGCCTTATCACATACAGCAGTAGGTAGAATTCACTGTCAGGATTTTCATATCTTTTTTCCGATGTGAGATTGGTCATTGAGACCAGAAAGCATTAAACCAGTTTTCTACTGAGTGTGGGTATATCCACCCCTGAGCATTTGTTTAGACCTAGAACTTTCACAGAGGGGAAAATGAAAGGTAATGTACCAGAAACTGAATTATTTCCTAAGAATAAGAGTGAAGTATCTACAGATCTGTTTGTAATGCCAGGTTGGAAAAGTAAATGAAAGAACTGTAAATCTTTTGGCACTCATTTGTCTCTTCACTGTGTAATTACTATGATTTGCCTATTCAGCATATTTAGAAGAATCAAATCAGGTGGTTAGTGTTGGGGGTTAGGTATGTAGGTATTACTCAAGGAAAGCTTTGACCTACTGACAATTCTTTTGTACTGAACCAGTAGCTGTAGAAAGATTCATGATGAATCCTTGGAGAAGGGTAAGACATGACACACCTCATGCAGGTTTTGCTCTTGATTGTTTTTTTTGTAGTGTCATACGCCAGCCTTTCTTCAGGAAAGTATTTAGAGATTTGCCCAGCCAGCTACAAGAGTTAATAGGGATACTTAAAAACATGTCTGGAATGCCTTCCTGAATTAGGACATTAAATAAAACTGCTTAGGATGCAAAAGGTATATTTAGGGACAGTGTTATATATAACTGTGTACCTGTTCACTTCTGAGGGAAGTTAAAGTGAATTATTCTAGTACTGTTTTGGTACTGCAGCCAGTTCTGGTGTCCAAACTTACATTATAGCACTGAAACAAAATGCAATACACAAAATATACATTTGCAGAACATTAAGTACACAGCTAAACAAAACAAATACCTACTTGTCACAGTGTATTGTGAATTTTTCTTAACTAGCACAGATATGTTTTTAAATTCTAGCTGTACACTGTGTTCAAATGTTGCAATGATATTTCATCCTTAACAGAGTAAGGGACAAACTAAGTGAAGCCGCAGCATAAAAATTAATTTTCTGCATTTCTTTTAGAGAATAATGAAATTTTAAGGAAGTAATTAAGTTTACTACCTACTGAATTGTCATAGGGGACAGACAGCCAAAAATCAAAGAATCAGCAGTTTTGACATTTGTGCTGGCACAAAGCCTCAGTTAATTAGACCTAGCATTACAGCTATGACTCAGTAGCATCCCCTTAAAGGAAATTGTGGAAATGGATTTTAAAACAGTTGAGATTTCACTTTTGCAATGAAATATCTAGGTGGAGGGTAATGAAGTTGAGAATTTAATGAAGAGCTGTATTAGTAGTGTTCTCCATTTGTTCATTTGTTCACAGCCTGGAACAGAAATACACCAAATTCATTTCACTGTTTACTATGTCAGTTTAGCTGACTGACCTTCAAAAATACTGCAACAAAACAAATACAGCTGAGCAATTTTCATGTGCTTTGAATTTTGCTTGTGTTGCCAATTCCTGACTCTGACATACTGCAACATCTTTGAGTTGCATTCCTGCTGTGCTGCTTCAGAGAAGTCTTACATGGTGATGAGTCTCTGGGCTAGGAGTGCCTCCCACTTGGGTTCTGCCAGAGTTCCAGTCAAGCACTTCCACCACATTTTTCAGCAACCTGCAGCCTGACACTCACGTGGCTGTTTAGAAAATGAAGCTGTTTTGTCTCTAATCAATAAGTTTATAGCTAGAGGGCACAAAGATGACTTTTCAAGCTGTTTCTGTTTCTGATGGTTGTGTGACAGAGCTGATCTGCACTGGTCCTTAAGTCACTGATCTCAGGCTGTTTGGCTCTGAGCTGCCTGAAGACCTGCAAAAATGTGGCCATTTTCTGTGCTGCATACCTTTGGTCATGTCTACAGACATACAGTGACAAAGGTCAGAAGCAGTTACAGAAAAAGGCTGCTGGAGCTCAAGTCCCTGGCCATCCCCCTTATAAATTCATCTTTAAACACCGTTACTCCACCATCTGCCAAAGTTCTGGAGGGAGATTTAATATCTTCCCTAAGGGACACAAATTTAATAGGAGCTACATAACTGAACCACCCACTAGTTTTGAAATCATCAACTACTTTTCCAGGAACAAGGTGATTCTTTGATTGTGTGAAGCAAGTAGAACAGATACTCCTTTCCATGTCCTGCTCCTCCAAATCAGCTTGAATTGTACCAGGGTGTATCCACAGTTTAGGAACCAAACTACAAGTAGCAGAGTTCTCTTTACAAGGGCTTTTGGACAGACATTTACACAATGTTGTCTTGGGATCTGCAAAACCTATTTTGATCAGCAGTTTACTACAAAGATGAATTATGAATTTGCTCTTTTCAATGTATTCATAGCATAGTGTATTTAAACAGCTATACAGAAATGGGCAACATTAGTTTCCTTGAAGTAGCAGAGAATTCTTGAAGAGAAAGTGTGCAGCTGCCTAGCACAACCTTTCATTATGGTGTGAACTTTTGAGTATCTTTTTAAGTGATAAAGGTTCCTGTAGTAGTGTAAACCCCAAAACCTTTCATTTCAGGAGCTGGCTGCCAATTCAACCCAGTGTGATGGGTTTGGAGAGTCTGCTTTAGATTAATCAGATGGAAACAGACTTTCTCCTGATATGTTCCTCGTTATTACTTCTATAGAATTAGACTCTGGCAGCCTCAGAGGATTCCTACCTGAAAATGTTGAAATGTTGTTAAGAACTTGGCCACTAAACTAAATAGGATGCATTTCCTCTAGTAACCAAGGGAATTTTTCAGTTACCAATAGTATGGCACAAAACCCACAGATTTGGCATTGGAGTTCTGTTTTTGAAACTTTTTTGTGAGTCCTCGTTCAGTGAATGAACTTTAAAGTTCATGTTATTTCAAGTTTCTAAATCCAGCCATCAGTATTTACAGTAACTCAGTAAGTAAGAAAATACCACTATTAATCATTCTTGCAAAAACAGAGTTTTCTGAACATGCTTAGTACATTTCTTATCTAGGAGCCAGATTTGCCCTTATTACAAAAGCAAATTAGTCATGTCATTCTTAGGGTTCAATTGTTTGGGGTTTTTAGTTTGTTAATTTTTTGTTTGGATTTTTTTCCCCTCTGTGTGTTAGTTTATAAGACTGTCAAACAGATTCTCTTATCTTATTAATTACTTTGATCTGCTAGACTGGTCTAGATCATGCTGTGAGCAATACTTACACCCTCTTTCCTCTAGAGCATAGTCTGAAGGGGATTGAATAGCTGTTTCACCAAAACCCAGAAGGAAGAGAACAGAGCTGTCTAATTTATTTGAAACCTTGTCTGCTTGGGAGACAAGTGTACCAGCAGGTTACAATCATTGTAAAATAAAAATATTTTCTGAATTAGATGGCTGCCAACTGGGTCACCTGGCAGGAATTCAGCTGTGTGCATGCCATCAGAGTATGTACCAGAAATCCTCTGACCAGTTCCTGCTGTAGGTCTAAGTCCTCTGAAAATGATCACTTTTACAGCTTCCCCCAATGGAGATTCCTCTGTGTACTTTAGACTGAGATTCAGTTGTGAACCTGTTTGGTATTTAATCGATATGTGGTCTTAGAATTCCTTAAATAATAACTAAAGTGTTAAAACTTCTATTTTTCCTGCTGAATAAAGAACTCTGGAACTTGTTGTTTTATTAATAACTTCATCTTTCACTTGTTTCTGCACCATAATGAATAGCCTGGATAGAAATAAATATTCTTCATTTGAACACCTATTGAGCAATTACTGTTTGAAAGTGCTAGGGATCTGCCACATAACTCCAAAATCCATATTTTTCCTATTGTTAGCCCAAAATCTCTTCTAGAGAAAATGCACACTAGCAAGTTGACTGGCCAGCATTAGTCTCTGCTCAAGCTGTTCATACAGCATATTCTGCAGTGCTGTTGCCCCACGGGAGCTGTAACAATGTTCCTCTTGTGTTCTGCTCAAATATAAAATTTCCCTCCATTCCCAGGCTCTGTTCCAAAGGGCTGAGTGGGAAAGGTCATGGAGCTGTGAAAGGGACAGCAGCCAACCTTCACTCTGTGATTGTGCTTGAGCTGATTAAGTTGCTGCTGCCTTCTGAATACTCACCCCCTGGTTCCAAGACCTATTTGTTCAAGTGGTGGTTTCTGGAGGACATTAAAGGCCTTTTAGTTGCATGCATGGGAAAGCAGCATTAAGAAATCATGTATGAGAACAGCTAGAAGCTAACCAGCTGTTGGGGAACCTCCTCTGGTCCTGCCACTTCTCCACAGGCAAACAAACAAGTTGCTCTTTGTTAGTCTCCAGTACAGGCCACCACACGAAGACACTCTTTGTTTATCTTTTACTTTAGGAGGGAAGATAAATCCAAGCTCCCACTTCTTCTCAAATTCCACATGTTTATGGAATTTGAAGAAAAAGACAATACATTCTTGATCTGAGATCACATACCCAGCCTGACAATGGTGTCTTCTGCATGCAAAGGCCTTTCTCCATTTTTACTAAACATGGAGAAATATCTCTAGCTGGTCTGCAACTGTAGCTGTCACAGTGCAATGAATTTTCAAAGCAGAAACTTTGGGAGAGATATAAAAAGAGAACTCACTTTTATATATTTTCCTTAGAAACATTTTGAATAATCTCCTTCTCTTTTCATGGTGCATGAAAGAGTTTTGCTGTAATTTCATGTAAATGATTTAGTGGGGGATATAGTCTTATGGAAACTACTAAATTAAGCCATGACACAAAATTAAGATCTGGGAGATTCAGGGAAAGTGGAATCAGCTTTGTGTGCACATTGTTGCTGTTGAAGGCAGACTTGCTGACAGATGGGTGGGGACAGCAGCTGGCAGAGCAAAATCTTTTTTCATATTTTCTTACAGTGCCTGGGAACTTAGGCTGAATTATTAAGCAATTGGAAACTGAGCACTCAACCTTTAGACACCTTCAAAAGAAACATTTTAGCAGCATGGTTCAACTAGCAATTTTTTCCTTCTCAATTGATAAATTCTGTTGTCTCTGGGCTATCTGCACTTTTCTGTAAAACCTGTTTTTCTTTCATTCCAGACCCTTGTGAACAGTTGTTTGGTCTCAGAGTAAAACAGAACCAGAATATAGCTCTTGGTGCAAAAAACACAGCAAGGCTGGATGATAATCTGCATGGGGGAGCCAAGTTTTCCTCTAATCCGAGGGCTGGAGTAGGTTGCTGTGGAAATAATGCTGAACAAGTGTACACAGTGAAAGACCTATACATAGTGACCTGGATCATACATATTAATCTTGCTTACATGCCAGCTTGATATGTGTTCATGATTCTTTAAGATGCCTTTAAATCAACTTGCAATCAAGAAGATTTTTTTCCCCCATTTTGAAGTAGGAGAGTCTCTCCTCTAACAATGCAAGAATACTGGCTGGAAAGGTATGGACACTCTTAGTACACCCTGCCCTGTGCAGAGGCCAACCTTGGTCTTTCCTGCTCTTTCCTTGAGGTAGAAACTTGGTAGTCCTGTGAGGACTGGCTAAATGCATAGAATTCCTACACTGACTACAGGAATGTGTGGAAGAAACAACAGGTGCTTTGGCAGGTTGTTAGATTTATTGGCTCATGTTCACCTCAAAACCTATGAAACTATCACATGTGTCTTTGACTAAAAATTCTGCATGAGAATACCTGCTCTGACCCTGTCACCCCACCTGTGTTAATTTATTATTTCTGGAGTCAAACTGCTGCTGATTGAAGGCAAATTAATTTTTTGTTAGCATTAGGCTTTATGTGCCACTACCACCCTTTCTGGAGGAGCACGGACACCTTTGAAAGTGCCATTAATCAACTTTCCTTAGGAACTGCTCAATCCTAGCTCTGCAAAAGAGACATTTGAAATTGAAAAATCAGAGCAGTATTTATTTTTGACTGAAAGTTATTTCAGAGCAGCAGGTAGGACTTCCCAAATTCATCACATCCCTGTTAATTTGTGTCCATTTCAAAGAGATTGGCAAATAACAATAAAGTAGCACTAACTTTTCTGAAGTGCCTGTTGTGATGTAAAGAGCCTCCAAAAGTAGTGAATTTGGGGATGCTGTATATTGCCAGTTTTGTCAACTTGAGTACTCACATGTAGCCAAGAAAGGCCCCTCCTGTACCCTGGTGGCATCTGAGATGTTGGCAGATACAGAGAAACAGCCTGAACCACAAGGACCAAGTTTAGCCAAGTGACTTAACTCAGTTATGTCTGTTTTGAGGAGCTGCCTGAGGGTTTCACAGGGAGATGGGAATACTCTATAAAAGGCCCTGGTGAAGTAGCATCAGGTCACACAAGTACCTCAATGTTTTCTTCCATGATATTCAGCTGCACTCAAAAACCCTTCTCTGTACAAAAAGCTGAGCTGTCATAAAGATGCCAATTATGTTTTAAATAATGAAAAATTAGCTTGCTTGAGGCAAAGAGAATGAATATTTTTGTGGTGTGATTCCTGTTTAGTTCTCTAAAAAAAAGGTTGCAGACTAAGAGCTAAGCTTGCATGAGTTTCTCCTGCACATCAACTGCACAAAAATTTCCTTGCTAAAACAGATTGAAGTTCAGGTGAGGTACGAATCTGTATGTAAACTGAGTAACATAATACTTACTACTTAATAATATAACACTTATTGCTGAGCTTTTTCACTGCTGGGATGAATCCCCTAAAAGCAGTGAAAATAAAACCTGGTATTGTACAGTGTTGGAAGGGGAAGTAGAGTGGAAACCCAGTGATAACCTTACACCCTCCCTGGGATCAAATCTCCAAGATGCAACAGAGAGCATTCTGTAGGGTCTTCTTGACTATGCTAAATGTGTGTGTGGTGGCACTTTTTATCCAGCAGACCCTGTAAAGCCTCTCTTGATTTGAGACCTCAGTTGCAAGTGCAATTGTGAGCTGATTTGGCCCACATAAACAAAGTTGTGCATGCAGCCTGCAATCAAGTGAGCACATGTGCACAGCTGTGTTTATCTGACACTTTGCAAATCAGGATTTTACTTCTAAATAACATGCTGACAAGAACGAGGTCAAAAAAAGTCTTATTAGCACTTAGAAGGAAATACATATTTTTAGAATGTCACCTTAAAAGCTTAGAAATGATTATTCTAATTTCTCACAAAAGATTGGGTCATTGTTAGTGTTTAAACCTTCACTTAAATGTACCCTACTACAGAACCTCAAAAATATAGCTAGGAAAAGCCTTATTTAGTTAATGAGTTTGGCTTTTAGTAAATAACAGCTTGTAAATAAACACTCACCTCAGACTTTCAAAGCAAAGTGTTACCAGCAAAATTATATGGTCTTGACTATGACATGTCCAGTTCATTGAGGTGGGTTTCCATTTCCCACTGACTTCCCTGGAATTGAAAGGCCGTAGTCTAATGAAGCTGAAAACCTTGAACAATGGATTTTATTCATGGCAAAAAGGGGCATGTAAGAGTGTCTTGAGGGTTCTGTTGTGAAGTCAATTCTTAGCTGAATTTTCTGAATGTACTTCAGAATGAAAGATGTACCACGAGTTTTCAGAAGCTGGTTTTAAAAAAATGCATTCCTCTAGCTGACAGCATATCAGCAATACAGGCACTGGATGACAGGCAAAAGGACTTCTGACAGCCTGGAAAATTGTGGTATTCCTGACTGCAATGTTGCCTCCACAACTGTTACACATAGGAAACACTCATGAATAATCAGGACATTTTGGAAAACTCCTGTTGATGTATAATATGCTAAATGGTACTGTTAAATGCTTTTTCACAGAATCACAGAATAATTAGGCTTGGAAGGGACCTCTGGAGACCATCTAGTCCAACCCCTCTGGCAAGGCAGGGGCACGTGGAGCAGGTTGCACATGAATGTGTCCAGGTGGGTTTTGAATTTCTTCAGAGAAGGAGACTCCCTGACCTTCCTGGGCAGCCTGTAAGAATTACTATGGGATTATACTGATGAAGAAGTTGTCTATAAAGCAGCTGGGAAAAGCCTAAATCTTTATTATGACCTCATGATTTTGGGGAACTTGGCTGGGGAGGCCACCCAGACAGAACAAGTATCAGGCAGGCTGAAGGGGTTCTTCTGACCAGACAAAAACCCAAGACAATAGATAGTCATAACTGCCTTATATGGAGCCTATAAGAAAAAATATGGACTCTAAAAATAAATGGTCCATATGGCTCTTAAATTCTTTTTCCTCCCTTACATGTATTGGGTATGTGGTGTCTTTGTGCTATAAAAAATTCTATTTCTGCCCTTTTAGGTGTTCTCATAACAGGACAGAGGAGGTCCTTTAGACTGAAGGGGATGAAAACCATATGGAATGGCTGGCTGCCACTTCACTACATAGCACAATTCCCAAAAGATACAAAGATTACCCAAATTCATCTACTTGCAACAAAGTGAGTTACCAAGCAGAAAAAAATGTGGTGTTACTGAGCAAACACAGCCAATGTGTACTCATTTTTTAAAATGGGATACTGTTTGCCTGAAGGTATTGAAAATTATGCATTATGTACAGATTCCAATATAATAAACAAATGTTTGCATGTATCTACTGGGCAACTAACTCTGAAGTGAGATTTTTTCCTTTTATTCTATATATAGTAGAGAATCTTTTGTGAAGAACCCTCTCAGGTAACTACATTTGCTGTCTGCCAACACTTAAGACAAGGTGAATATTTGTTTCCTCTGTTTCATCATGCTACAAATGAGTTTTCCAGCCTCCTCCTTTCTTGAAAATATATTTTTACTGAATTAGAATTAAAGATAGCAGTCTAAGAAAAGGTATTTAAGCCACAATTGTAAGTCTCCAATTCAGTTCTAGGTTGGATACTGAGATGGTGTAACTTACCCTGCTGTAGTAGGATGGGCTTCACAAGATGACCATTTACAGACCTCTGTCCTAGGCTTATAGGAAGAAAAGCATATTAACTTAAGGACTAGAAATAGTAATGATGGCACTTGCCCTTGTAAGGGGAGCTATTTTAGCTTACTTTTTAGAAGTTCATTTTGTAATTTTTTTCAGACTGTGCACAGTGTGCCTTTTGTTGGGGAACTGTGAATCTTCCCACTTTTTAATAGTGAAGTGTCTAGCTCTGCAGGTTGCAAACTACTGGCAATTAAATTGGATTTTAAAATATCTGTCCTACATGCATATTTTCAGCTTGATTAAATATTTCAACTTAAAATAGCAATACTCTCAAGTATTGAGAGGGCTACTCACTGTGTCAGACTGGATTCCAGCTAGTGAAGTTGGCCCTGAAATGTCAGAGTGATGCCAAATGGAAAAGTGAAACTTCTGACTTCAGAAAAATGTACTGACCTGTTTTTTTACGAAACAAAGTGATATTCTTTGATACAGAATAAAAACTTTCTGGAGGAGAGGAGTGCATTGTGGGACCTCTAGTTATAAGCCTGGGAAAGCTCTTGTCATCTTTGTACCTCTTATTTCCATGTCCTTGGCCAAAGTTCCTTTATTCTGATCCAACTTCTCTGCTATTCCTCTCTCCTACCCTTTTTGCAGTCCTGATGGTGGAGGCCTGTAGGAGTACAAAATTACACCGAATGGAAGAAAGACCACAAAACTGCTTGATGAGACCGAGTGTCAAGAAGGAGAGCTACAAGCAAGAGCTGTTTCATGTAAGCCAAAGTTTGTTGGGTTGTTCCAGGTTTCCTGGTTCCTGAACTCACAGCTCTGAAGTGAAATGTCATTATTCAGGCTGTACAAAATGGAGTCTGGTTTTCCCCCTCACGCTCTCCCCGCTCCCTGATTGGTCAGATTTGCCCCCAATTCTCCTCATGTGGTTCTCTGGGCCCTCGTTTTCCGGAAAGTTCCACTTTGCCCTCATAAAAGAAGGAGCCATTTTGGTAACAGGGATATTCCATCATCCTCCTGCCTGCAGTGTGCCTCTCCTCCTTACCCTCCAAGGGTCTCCTCAGACACCAACCACAGCAGAGACACCTGCAAAAAGCAGCATCTCACCCTCTCTTTTCAGATGATTTGCAAAGCTCTTCCTGTCCCACTCACAGTAAGTTTCCAGCCCTGTAAAAAGCAACATGTTCTCTGCTGCCAGGGCGATCTGGCATAATCTATCTGTAGTCTCACTCTGAGCAGGAATGAACAGCCCTCCTTTTTCCCCCTTTTCCTTTGCTGGCCTTAGGAGAGTGGCATGCATGCACTGATGGATTTCTGACATATCCTCCTGGGCTGGTCCCTGCATGACAGTTTAATAAGCCCAGAACTACAAAGGAGGCCTTTCAAACTGCAGGGGCCATGAAAAAAGAATGGGAAGATTCCCTGTGGTTCAGAGCCCCTGCTCTGAGACAAAGGAGCTCTGTGGCCTGCTGGGGAAGAATAGTGAAGTATTTAATACATAGTACCAGTTTAGTCTTGAAAATAGCTCAACACAATTTAAAAAATAATTCAATAATAATAGTTGGGCAGATCAGGGGAAAAAACACAGAGAGAGAAAAAAAAAGCTAGCAAGAAAACCTTGGCTCTACAGTTTAAAGCCTGGTTAAATTTTATAAGGAAAGCGATACCTCTACAGTACAAACATTTGAGCTAAATCTTTCTAAGTGTCTGCTATGTAATTGAGAAATATTGTCACCTGGAAATTTAAAATGCAGTTGTCTATAACTTCTCTGCTTTGCAGCTGTGCACTAGACCTGTCAGTGAAGAATCAGGACCCGAATTGCAGAGTTCCATCCAGCCTTAATGTCTGAGCTGTGAGGTTTATTACTCCTTTGGGGGCTCAATCCTCAAAAGCAGGAAGCAAAGGAACTTTTGCACCAGGTTGGGCACCAAGGGCCACACAGGCAGAGAACAAACAGGCAGAGAGGACCAGACTGTTGCAGGGTTGGTTGTATGTGGGTTGTAGGAGCATGAGGCAATGTTTTTGTGTAGGCCACAGTGTTGCTGAAAAACTATTCCTTTAAATTAGCTGCGTCAAGCTGGATGAATGCTCTAAGGATTGAATACCTGCAGTCCCTGTTTTCAATGAGAATTCATGCAGTTGTCATACCTCTTTAATGAAGTTTGTTCCTCCTGTCTTGATCCTATGTTGTCAAGTGTATGAGAAATGCCAGAGTGAACTTTGAGGATACATAGTTAATAGAAAAAAGGATTACTGTAGTCCACAATGACCTCTCTAACATATAGTGTAAAAACACAGCAAATATCACAAGTTGCCCTTATTCAATGTTTAAAACAAAAATAAATTCAAAGCTTAAATGCTTTGACTAGCCTACTCAGTTGTCTTGTAGCTGATTAAGAATATTGAATTTCAGTAAATCAATTACTTTTGGCAAACATGTAGAATTACAGGTCAAACATAGACTAAAATATCAGCTACAGGGAAAAAAATAATATTTTTTAAAATACTGTTTTCCCCTTGTATTTGTTATGCAGCTGTGGTTATATTTAGGAGTAATCCAGTGCATATAATGAATATATCTTGCATATAATGAATTATATTTTGATCCAGCTTTTTCTGATTTGGAGGTCAGTGGATCATTCCTGTATCTCCCATTCTGATGCTTCTGATACCTGAATTACAAATATTGTTTTATGGCAATTAACTTTTAAAATGAGAACTATTTGCATCTCTGCATTTCTTACGAAGTGTAGCAAGTAAACAAATATTCCTGATAGTTTAATAAGAACTTCACTTTCATGCCTTCCCAAATCTGTTTGGAGAATCAAAGTCAGGAAACTCAAGGGAAGTGAATTACAGATAAGCCATACCTACCAAACCCTTCTTCTTCAGAAACCACAGGAGACTGTCCCACAACTTCATATTGAAAAATTCAACCCAAAATATTACAAAAAAACCCCTAAGCATATTCTAATGTGTGTGTCTTTAAAGCAGAGGATTTTTAAACAATGCCCAGGAAATTAGGCATAATTGACTTAGTCAAGTAAAGGTAGCTGCATTTTTCAGTGCTTGGCATCCTGTGTAGCCATAGGAGGCTGAACTCCTTATGAGAAAATAATTTGGGGATATACAAAAACAAGGAAGACAACTCAGGGGAGATCTAATGAGGAGTGGGGAAGTTTGGGAGATACGTATTTGTTCTGTAATTTCTGTATGAAAGAACAGAAAGGCAAATATCAGAAAATCTTTAGTGGAGTTCCCCTTGAAAGGGTAGAGGGTCATAAATGATTGGGGACATGAGCTCAGCAAGAGGAGAAGGAGTTGGAGTTACCAGAGGTTTAGGGCAGCCAGAGAATCTTCTGGAGAAAGTATTTTAGCATTGTGTTCAAATACAACTGTTTCACAAATAAGAGTGTCATGCTTTGTATAATATTTTGAAAAAAGTTTTACTAACCTATACAATAAATATCTGCACAGATTAGTGGAAGTAACTAAATTATCATTCATAACACCTAGATTGATGGGGAGTTTTGAAAGGTGTTTCAATTCAGTTTCTCCTTCCTTTCAGTTCAGCTCACCTAAGGCTTTCTGTGCTCTAAAGAACACATTAAAAAAGAGTGACTAGAAAAACCCTGTAAAAATTGCCAAGTGGCTTTTTGTGTGGTCAGAAAGTAAAACAATAAAAACCAAATCACTCACTGAGGCAGATGTTCAAACAATTTGCAAACAATTTCCAGAGTTTAAGAACATTCTCACTGGATTTTTGGACAACATTCTCCTGCACATAGTGTGGGTCTGGGGGTTGTCCTCTGCAGGGCCAGGAACTGGACTCGATGATCCTTGTGGGACCCTTCCAGCATAGAATATTCTGCCTAAAAACCTATGAAAAAAATGCCTGATTTTCTTATCTATAAATACCAGAATATAATAAAAACTGAATTAAAATAAAAAATCTCCATGAAATTCAGGCAGACGGGAGAGGAAAGATTATACCAAACTGTCAGTTGTGGGGCACTGAAAGATATCTGGTACCAGTAGTAATATTTACTAGCTAATCCTTAACTCCATATTCTCTTAAAAGCCATGGAGAGTGGTTTTTTTACAATACAGAAATGTGTATGCTGCTGTAAACTGTACAAGTCGCCAAAATGAGAACACTGATAAGCAAAACCTATCTGGAAGCAATAAATTAAATTGTAGTCCAACTTTCTTGTGGATTAGTAACTTCCTTGGTACCAGGCCTTGTTAAAAATTGGAAAATGTTCTTCAGGAAACTTTGGTGAATAATAGTGAAGAGGAGGAATTATGTAGGAGTTGGGTGCTTGGATTCCTCTTCCCAAAGCCTCAGGCAGCACAGATAAGAAACAACAAGTTATCATAAGTAATAAAAGGTGTCTTGAACTACTGGATTCACTGTTTTCCAATTCCTTCTTGACTGTGTGGTTTCATCTTGGGGTCATTGCGAATTAATATCCTATAAAAATGTTATGAAAATATGTATGTAAGGATAGTTAAGCACTGGGATGGCTTTATAGGTTCTCTTTTTCCTGATCTAGAACTAGATATTTAAAAATGAAGGCAGTTCCTTAAGTACTGATATGGTTTCCTACATACACGTTCCTTGTCAGACAAAACAGTTGTAAACCTACCACTTTTCTAAGCAAGGTAGGAAAACACCTCTCAGAAGGACAGATTTTTTTCATAACAAACAATATCCTGAAATGGACAGAGTGTTTTAATTTAGTCCTCTCTGCTATGAATGAAATAATCATTTTCTGTCTTCTGCAATTTATTGTGTTAACACTGCTTAGAAATATTTGCTTTTCTTTTAATTTGTTATGATTCAAGCAGAAGGGGCACTTTTGTATTCTGTTCCAGGCATCAGTGCCTTAATGTGTATCTAATGTAGGAACTCCTCAAATAACAGGGTTAGAAAAAGCATTTGCTTGGCTGCTGAAGTCTGATGGATACTGTATGTTGCTTTTTGCCTAAAGCTCCCCTTCCAGCAAGCTGTCAGCAGCTCCTATAACCTAGTTGCCTGAGAAAGTGGCTTGAACCACTTGTTTTCTTGGTTACTGTCACAGAACGTGAGGAAAGCTTCCAGTTAAAAATCCAGTTTTTGAAGGGGAAGTGTTTCTTATATTAGTGGCCTAGAGAAACAGGGCATGCCACAAGGAGTTACTTCAGCAGAAATTTTGGGGTTTACCAAGAGAGAGAAAGGAAAAATAACGTTGCTGATTAACATTAGAGACTGATCATAAATAGTCCTGACCTTTTCTCCTGTCCCTTCTTTGGCCTGTCATCTATTCTGTGTCTGGTCAGTGGAAGTGCCAAACACCAGCAGTGATTTGTGAACAGTGAAATGGCTTTTGAAGCCTGAGGATGAATGAAGATATCTGTTTTAGCCTGTTTCCATAATCATACCCATGGCAGTGCCAACCTGTGCTAATTCTTTTCATTTTATGTGCAAATTTCATTTCCTAATAAGAAAGGTAATGAGTGCAATGCAAGTTTTCTCTTAATCATTTGTTCCACTTCATTCTTCAGCCTGCTGTAGATACTACCTGCTGTACAGCAAACGTGTCAGCCAAAGATTTTTGTGTTTGAAATAAATTTTACCTCAGCCTGCTGCTTCAATGAGGCAAATTAAACTGCACACAGCACCACAGCAGTGCAGCAGCAGGCTGCCTTTCCCCTTGCAGCAGTGAATTTTCACAGTAAGTGCTGGGCAAGTGGTCCCTAAATCACAATTTAACTGTGCTCTTGAAGTACTGTTTCTGCCAAATACCTTCTGCCTCCCCTGGGGACAGTGACAGGATAATCATACCAGTTTTTCCCCTGAGTTATGCAGTTCTCTTTTTCCCAGGTGCAGTGCCCTGGCAGACCTCTAGCTTTCTGGCAGCAAGGACTCCATAGTAGGTAAGGCTGATCACTTGTTAAACAGCTATTTGGGTTTCTTTCCCTCCTTGGTGGTTCCTGCCCCTGCACAATGGAAAGTGAATTTCATGTAATATTGTCTTATTTGGCCAGATGCTGGTATTTCCTCATGAGTAAAATCAGTATTAGTGAGTCAAGGAATCCAAGGGCTTCATCACATCTACTTACAGAGCTGGAATTTCCTCCTGTAACTTTTCTGGACCCATACAGGATTAGGGAGGAGCGTGAAGACTATGTGAATTTGACCACTCCTTTGCTATTAATGTATGGGATAGAGGACAAAGGCCTGGTTGTTGACATACTGTGTAACAGCATATGTCTTGCTCACAGTGGTTTCTGGGAGAAATTCTGTTGTGAATTGTATCAGAACTAATTTTTTACAGCATAGCATCATTTTGGAAGCCACTTGAATTGTAAAAAATATGTTGTGAGGCATGGATGTAGCTGCATGAATCAGTGGCAGCCAAAAGGAAATATCATCCCACAAGGTTATCCCTACGTGTATAACCAGTGCTGGACAATGCATCCAATGCAATTCTCCATTCCCACAGTCAGCCTGTTGGCACAAAGGGTACTGACCCTGAGGATGCTGAGACTCGTGAGATATCACAGCAGAATTTAGGTCAGATTTGGGAGGTTAAGGAATCACAAGTCACACAATGCACCTAGAATGCAAACTTCAGAAATGTGCAAAGGGTGATTTAGGTTTTGGATGAGGGTTTCTTATGCCTTACTCCTATTTTGACATTAGCAAGACCTAACTGTGACCCAACACCTTAGCAGAAGGAACTGTTTTCAGTGAGCTTAACTTTTTACAAGAACTATGGCAGTGAAAAAACCCACACTGCAGTACTTAAACTTCCACCAAAATTTCATCTGAATTATGGTAAGTTCCTGAAGCAGTGATTATTTACAGGGAGGTTCTGTGTGCTGGTGATATGATTAAGAAGAATATTTTAAATGGGTGGGGTTTATTTACAGGGCCCAACATGTCAAACCTAAAATCCATTAGTAGCATTCACATTATCTTTGTATTTCTACTGAATGGCAGACAGAATTCCATTTAGCAGCTTTTATGTAACATCTATTTTATTTCATAAAAACTGGAGTCCTGCCATTATTCATAAACAAGGCTGGAAATATCAGAATAAGCTGCTGAATACCATCAAATACTTGGCTCAAATTCATTTTGGAGATTAAACAACTCCAACTCAAATGCCAGCACTGAGTAAAAATCTGCTTTGTTTTTAGCTGAAAACATGAAGTAGGTTCATCTAAATTAGTATTCAACTTCCTCATGCATAATTTCTAACACCATTACAGCTTGTGGTCTATACAGACCTATAAACAGATAACCTGTGTCATTCAGTTTTGCTCTGAGGAGGGCTGACAGCAAACTCATGTTAGTTTAGTGAATTTTCCTGTTTTCCTCTAGTGGCTGCATTGTACCACTGTTTCCATAAAGTAGGGAAAAATGTTAGTGTTTGCAGTTGTTGCACTGAGGAAATTAAAGAGTACTAGTAAAGAGTAAATTTGTATGCATTCCTAGACCTGTCTGTTGTTCACGTGTAGAACTGCTGTCTGTAAAGCCAGTGCAAATCTCATCCTGCAGCTGGAGTTTGCTCTGGTTACAGAATCCTGTTCTTACAGGAGAACATGCAAAGAGGTGAGGGTCATTATTTCCTCTCCATCATAAGTTTGCATCTGCAAGGAACAGCCTCTGTGTCACATAAGCAACCAGAAAGCTGGTGTTGGATGAACCTTCTCTTCTCCCTCCCTCTTAGAATATATCCTAAAATATTAAATAATTGTTTCCAAATGTTATGATTTGGAGAATGGTGGTATAAAAGGGTTTTGTCCCTTATTTGACTTTGGGATGACAAATCTACTTCCAGAACCTGAGTGGTTGTTTGTGGGGTAGGGTGGAATGAAAGGTGTCACGTCCCATTTGATTTAGTGGTGACCAGCAGTGATATCTAACTTTGCATTCTGGAACACAGTGGAAACTTGAAAATATGAAGATGATTTTATTTCACCTGCACTTAATGTGTCACCTTTAAATACAAATCTGGAAACTGATAAAGATTAAATTGCTTGATTAATTGCATCTTGTCAGAATGTGCAGGTCCTTATTGTCTCAGATTCTTTAAATAAGTTCTGATATTACTAAATATTTTCATGGTATCACCATGGTATCAGATTGTTTATACACTTGCTTGGGTAGAAATAACATGCTGAGGAGGATTTCTCTTTTGAGCTTTAATCAGGGTTTTCTAAGGGATTTTTAAATGCAATATTGGAAAGAACAATTGCTATCTATGTGCATATTGCCCTATGAGGGGCTTGGCATGCGATTCCATGTGCAAGCAATACTTAGCTGGGGTGTCATGTCAACACTGCATGCAAGGTAAAATATGCCAAGCAAATAAAATAGCAGTGAAAAGTAAGCTCCAAAGAATAAGGAAGCTGCATATTGAAGGTAAATGTTCAAGTGTCACTTAATGTAGTGCCATTATCATACCTGTTTGGGGGTGCGAAGGGGAAGAAGGCTCTATGGTAAGCCACAGGCAGTACTGGAACATCACTTGTGTGTTTAATTATATCCTGTTAACCATCAAGCTGTTTGCATTTCTGATCCTGCAAAGTGCCTTCAGCATTCCTAAAACAGCTTTGAAGATTTCTCCCTGGCCAATAATCCATCAATTTAATTAGTACACAAGATAGCTGATGAGATGAGCAAATACTTTCTCAAATAACTGATGTGCCAGTTTTGCAGCAATAAAATCCTCACAATCATCCTCCTCCCCACTATTTACTGTAAATCAGAAAATATGAAGTTTTTTTCTCATTCTAAAAGAAGAGGGGAAAGCAAACAAAACTAATAAGATGTTTTACTGCAACACTCTTCCAGGACATAAAAGAAATAATGAAATAAAATATAGTAATTTAGAACTTGATGGGAAGTCGATCTTGATTATGTATGACCAGTTTAGTGCCTGAATATCTTCAGAAATTCTGGCCTCAGCTTTCAGTAGTCTGGGCATTTTTCATGTCTTGTATTTGCATCAACCATATTTTATTTTCCTTTCCTTGAAACATAATCTTGCATATGCATACAACTGATTGCAACTTAGTTGTCTGGCTTTCAGCATCACTCTTGCCAACCAACTGCACAGTAATTAAATCATTTTGCAAACTGCACACATATTGCTTTTGCCTTTGGTAAAATTTCAACATCTTTCACGCCTAGAGGAGAGTTCAACAGCAACATCTAAAGTATGTAAACAAAGCAAGATGGCTAAGTACAATTCAACGGCAGACATGATTCTCCAGGTATTTGGGCTGCCTTTTAGAAAAAGCTCTTGGCAATAAATTTTAGGCATGAAGGACACATCATTTTCATGTTAAAATTGCTTTTCTCACTTTCTATGTGGAATTTTATATAGGTTGTTTATTGTTTATATAGAATTTATTTCAACTGAGGAACATTCCAGATCTTTTGGTACCCCCCTAGTGAGGAACTGAGGAGCAGACTAATCACATGGAAAAATTTATAACCTCTTCATCAGAAGTGGCAGTTCCATTTTGTTACTTATGTGTCAAGGTAGTATTTGTTAGACATGTAAATAGTTGTATGATATAATGTCTGCAATGCCACCTTCTGAGCTGAGTGTGAATGATAGTATTGGACAGGTCAGATGAATGTTCTGATGAGGCAGACTTCCTCTTTGTGAACACTTCTGTATTTTAATCAAGGATATCTAATGGCTTGTACTGGTTTAAGTATTTCCATATTTCTTGATGCAAATTAGGTGTTGCAACTTTGCAGTTGTGTAGACCTGGAAGAACCACAGGGAATCCTGTTCCTCTATGCCATTCTTCACTCACATGTGCTTTCTAGCTTTAACTATTTTCATATGTGAAACAGCAAAGTTTTTACTTGTAGGAAATCAAATCACTCTTTTAAGGTAAAAGTGATAGCTTAAGGAATTAATGGAAAAGAGCATTTTTAAAAGAAAAAAAAATGCTGTAGTCATGTCCTAGCCTCAGTTACTACAGAACTGCATTTTAGGGCACTCACTGCTGTGTCAGACTATGCCCTTCTTGAGGTACCACTAGTGCAGGAACTGGGTTTTATCATTGTTTTTATCTGTTTCTGGAGTATAAAAATGAAGTATCACTATAAAATAATATCAAGAACACTTTCAACTACTTCTTGAAATCATTTCATAAGGCAAACATCTCTTGGCCACTGTTTATCTTCAGTCATTGCTCAGTTTCATAAGAGTTTGCAGAGTTTTTTGCCACAGAGGTTTCTGTTCCAGGTGCCTGGAACAGATAATCTCTTTCTCATTCAGATACCTGAACGATTACAGCAGCTTGCAGCACTGCATCAGCCTGAAAGAGACAGCCACAGAACCCCATTTAGTGCTCTGCTCTCTCTCATGGCCCTCTGGTCATTGCTTCTTCATCTCCCTCCCAATCCAACAAAATGTTTGGAGAGCTGGAAGGTGAAGTTCACTCGCTGTTTCCTTGGCTGGGATGGTAACTCTGCGGAAGTGTCAAAAAAGCTTTGTGGCACAGTAGTAAGAGAAAGGAACAGCATACCATGGTATTGCTTGCAATTCCATAGGCAGGAATCAGAATGGAGGAATTCCCAAGGGCACTAGCCAGTCTCCCTGCCTCAATCTGTCAGGAACAAGGGCAACAGTATTAGACCTGTCAAAGAATGGCTGGGCAAACAAGGAGATCACTCATCAGTGTCAGTGACAGGATTCTGAATTTGACAGCAAAGCAACAAGAGGAATAAGTATGAGTTGATAATGGAAGTGCATAAGCAGCACTTGGGGGGATCGGAGAAGCACACAGGAATGTGAATGAGCTGCTGCCAGTCTCTCTCATGGTGATGGGAGGGAGTGAGACTTGGAGTTTTATAATTACAAGCTTGAGGAAATGTGTCAGGTTACGAGCTGCAAATCCCCTGGAAGTGTGAACGCCATGAAATCACCTTGATGGTGCCTGCACGCTAAAAAATGTTTGAAACAGTTTCTGGAAAACGAAAGAATGCATGAACCAAAGGCCACCACATCAACAGCAATGTGGACTTTTTCAGGTGGAGCTAACCTTTTAAATTCCAGGAGCAAACTCATGAACTTTTAGTATTGGTCTTACCTGGCCAAAAACTGCATAAATGTAATAAACTTTCTTAAAGTGAAGATAAATCAATTTAAAGATCTACAGTTCAGTGCAATACATTCAACCAAACAAATTCTGCAGAAGTGGTGCTGTCCCATCAAAATGAAAACCTACTCCACAGAATATTTTTAGAAGAATTTTTTTGTGATTTGAGGATATTATCTAGTATTTAAAACCCCCAGACTTAAGAGCTGCTTATACTACAACCTATTAGACAGCAAACTCCACTCTGGAGCAGGGGCTCAAACCTTCTTTCCTGCTATGGAGAAAGCTGATTTCCACACATTTATACTTCCTTACACGTAAGCCATACCCCAAGAGCAGCAGGGTTCACATTTCAGTCTGTGAGATCAGAGCATTCAGAATGAACAAGTTCAGTACAACCCAGGAGTCCATAGGGAAAAACTGATTTACTGACGGATTACGTGTAATTATTGTCAACATGTTTTTCATCAGTTTGGGAAAAAATCATTTCAGAGCACAAGGTCCCATCCTTATATCAATCTTTCTGTAGGCTCAACACTCCTGTAAGTTCTTTATTTTGTAACTGCAGACTGGAAGAGGCATGGCTCAGTGTTGACTTGTTAGAGATCTTTGTATTGCTTGCAGTGACAATATCTTAATACCATTTAATTGCAAAGAGTGTAACACTCTAGGCTGTTATATTTTTGGCATTGTGGCTGTCCAATGTCCTAGATACACGTGCCAGGATTCATGACTTTATCTTTAAAGGTACATGTGTAATTCTGGAGATAACCTTCAGTTATTAGATGATCTTATGGCAAAATGTTTCTTCATGTAGACTAACATTCAAATATCCCTGTCACGTGAGTGACAGAAGGATCTGAGTCTGCTGGGAAATGCACAGGGAGAAGTGACAAAAACTAACACTAATCTTTGCATTTTATTCTGAGGTCAAGTGAATTTGTTTCACTTCTGAGCAGTTGTGTTATGTGGCCTTGAATGGTGAGTCTCACATGGAGCAGTGCAGAAGGGATCTTTTGCATACCACTTCCAGGTCTAAAAGAAGTTGGAATTAAGCTCAAGACCAATGTTGCATTAAGAAGCCTACTCCTGGCAGATTGCCCAGCTAATGCTATACTGCTGACAATGAGGCTTGGTCAGAAGAATGGTTATGGCTAAGAAGTTAATTTGGGCCATGAATGGCATATTTTTACAAGCAATTACAAAGTAGAATTAGGCTAAGGATCATGTTATCTTATTACCCTTACAAACTGTATGTTGGCATTAAAAGTTTCAAGGTTTTTGGATATGGATGAGAATCTCTACTTCTTGCGCCCAGCTTCTGGAACTCTTTTTACCACAGTTAAGTTGTTGATTTGTGCTGTTGTCTTCAAAGTCACCACTGGTCTTTGCCACAGTTTGAAAGCCATAAGGTTCAGGATTCTGTGAAGCAATGACTGAGATGACTGGCTTTGCCTTATTCTCATCTAAGGAAAGGTACTGGCACCATGACTGTCTCCAGAGAGAAAATGATATGTTGTCTCTTAGTGAGTCAGCTCCAGCCTTTTTGTTTCATCCTTTTTGGAATGAGTCATGGTGCTTGAATTCCTCCAGTGTGTTTGTGTCAGCTGGGCTCTGTAAGGGAAGAGTGGAAAGGGTTCCATGGAAGATGATGATGGAGGCAGACAGCATGGATCTGTAGAGAGAAAATAAGAGAAAGAATGAAAATTTGTCTTAATTGCAGTTTTATTAATAAGTGATAAAATACCTTAGACAAGTTAGGGCATCTGAAAATAGAAACTAATAAGGAAGCCAGAAGGTAGGGCATGGCTCACACAAACTGTGCCTTCAGTCTCAACCACATTCCTCTTCAGTGACTTGAATGTCGTGGGTGGTTCTTTGGATTTGCATCTATCACTTGTGGACTAATAATAAACCTGCATAGTTACAGGAGGCTCTTCCAGTGATAGTGAAGACCTAGAAATGCTGACAGTGGTATCTTAAAAGATTAAAATGAAGAAGTGAATGAGATTTCATATAGGCTGCTGGAAGGGAAGGAGGAATTGTCATGAATTTTTCTGAGGTGCCAAAAGCTCCCACACTTGTGGTATGGGACTAGGACCAAGTCTGAGTGTTTTGTGAAAAAGCTGCCATATGTCTAACATCAATCTCTAGGTAGGAAGCAAATTGCAGGGAATTTAAATTAACTGTGTGGACAATGCAATCCAAGAGCAAGGTGAGCGAACTCAAAAGAACATTTGTGTCCCAGTATCTTCCCACTCCCTTTTCTCTTAATGTAGTTGGGAAACACCTACTGTGTTTACAATGCCTAAAACAGGAAGGTCGATGGTCAGCTCCAAGTTCTGTGTGCATTATTAGTGTGTCTTGTTTCTGCCTGTGCTCCCCTTGGACACTACTTATGTATCTGTGCTAACAACTATGAGAGAGTTTTGCTCTCATGGTAACAACCCCTGTGTGTGCATGTGGAACAGGAGATCTACTGCAGACACCTGACAAATGTCTGTCTACCTCCCACCACTCCCAAGTCTTGGCTGGAGTAGTTGCTGCTTTGACAATGAGGTCGTGTTTTGTGTTTCCCAGTTTCTGGTGCCTTGCTGGTTCTTATTGAGGCTCTCTTTCAGCAGTCAGTGCTCATTGTGTTTTCAGAGCTTTGTTTCATTTCCTGGGTCTTTTGTTTTCTGCTTTCTAAAGTGGAAATGTGTATTTCTTTATTGCAAGCAGCTCATTAAGCCCTTCTGAAAAAAATAGAAGTCAGCCTATGAAGCCTGAAAATGGTGCAATGAGAAGTGTAAAGGGAGATTTATTATCTTAGTCTATGATTCTTTCATAAATTGACTAGAAATGTTGCTGTTATTGATGTCTCTGAACAGCAACTATTCTAGGCATGACAGAGTCGTGTGTCCCCACACCCTCACCAGCCCCCCCAGCCCCAGGACTTGCAGGCTGCATCCAGCCCACGGATGACAAAGTGGTGCTGTCACTGCAGGCAGGACAGCTAGCGTGACAAAAGTCTTCTGTTGGCACGTGGGGTTTTGTTAAACACTGCAGTATGGGCTCGAGGAGTGTGTAATTTTCACGTTAGGCCACCACTGTTAGACTGGCCAAACTTTGTCCTACTGACCTATTAGTGACCACTGTAGTGCAGTGCTATTATTGACATGGGTCATTACTTGCCTCTGTATTACTGCTGTTTTTCAAAAGTAGAACATCTGGTAAGTTAATGGAGCTGGAAACCCTACGGCCTCTTCTAACCTTCTCTTCTGTGTAAATATTTGAGGTATAGATATTATAAGGCAGCATGGCTTGCCTCTACTGGAAAAGAAAGTTTCTGAGAGTAAGTAAATGAGCAACACATAAACTTAAATACAATCCATTTTTCCACCATAGCTTTGTTTCATAAAGCACATTAAGTTACTGTCAAGGGAGTAGCACACAGAGAACCAGTTTTATTTAGTTAGATTAATTCTATTATAGTATTTCCATTAGCCATTTTAAACTTGGCACCGCAAGGTAATAATATCCTCCAAATATTGACAGACAGAAAAGTAAATGCCACCCAACCATGACAAGCTGTTTTCAGCCAACATCCTAGAGATAGAAAGTCTGCTATCATAATTTATTTATATATTAATAAGGCACATGATTTTTATCTCTAGTTATTCCCTTCTAGCAATTAAGGCAAAGCTGATAAAATCTTCGCTAAGTCAACATTTTTGTTAGCTTTCAAAAATTCCTAGCTAGAAAGGGAAAGGGCTGGCAAGGATTTTTAGGCAGGAGGACTGGCAGTGGCTGCCCCCTGGTCACCTGCTGGAGGTACAGGGTTGGCAGCAAGGGGAGTGTGAACCGTGCTCTCCTTCTACCCATGGCAAGTGGTGCTACTGGAGCATCAGAGGAGAATATTTGAATGAATTGCACAGTGAGACAGTTGGGTCTTCCTTTTAATGAGCCTTTATATCTTTAATGTAAGCTTGACAGCCTGTCTGTTCAGGACTTGAGGATGTACTTGAATGCACGTGCAGGGGGAGAGCCATAAGGCTGGATGAAACTGAGATATAATGTATTCAACTAGCTTTCTTACATGTTCCACTCTGGAACTTCCAGGAAAACTGACACTTTTTATATAGCAGTGCCACAGGCAAATTACCACTTACCTTGTGCTGAATGACAAGACCCTTCATTTTTCAAGAGAAGGTACTTACAGTACTTACAGTACAGTACTATATATGACCCCGCCCTTGGCTGCCTGACCATGCTGTAGTTTTAAAATATTTAAATACTAAATATTCATGGGATTTACACACACTAAGGAAATATTTTCTGATTTGTAAATATTTTAAAGGTAGATTGCATCTCTATAAAGGCACTTCCTGTTTTTTCCAGCTTGTCCTTCTCTGGATTCAAGGCCAGAACTTCAGCTGATGGCAACATATCTCCAAAGTGTCTGTACCAGCTGAGAAATTGCTCTCCTTAGTTATAGAGTTTGACTCACAATCATGATAATTAGCATTTATTGTAAAATGTAAGTGATTTCTACTATATAATAGCAAGGAGAAAACTAATCCTTGGGTAACACATGCTTGGAAAAAGGGTCTGTATAGCATAAAAGGGGAGTACACAGTTCCCAGCCTTTGGACAATGACTTCCTCTCCTTCAGTAACAGTAGCAAAGTAGCTCATTTCAATTTTGCAAAGTGTGCACAGCATTTTGCCACATGCCCAGTATGCCATGCTTTCTAGAAAGACCTGTCCTTCTGCTTAATAAGATTACCCAGGCACAAGCATAAAAATACCTGTGTATTAGTAAGACATTTTAGCAAATGAGGGTTGTTTTTACTTTGTCATTACCTGAAGAACATAAAGCCATATATTAGAGCATCTGTAAAGTTATACCTTTGTCCCTTGACCACAAAGCTCATGATTCAGATAAGAGGAAGAGTCTAAATAGAAATGAAACTCTTGGGATAGACCTTGCAGCATATTACTTTCCAGCTGAGCAAACCCACTGGTAGCAGCTAAAAGTGACTCAGTGTGCTCTGCATACAAGGGAAAAAGACACTTCTTTAAGTGTCTGTCTTCACTTTAAGGCTGTGAATTTTGTAGTGAAACTGAGATATGCTACCAAAACTAGATTTTTTAGCTGTGGAGAGATTCAAAACTCTTTCTGGTTTTACCTGCTAATTTAGCCTTTAAAGCTACATAGTCTTTAGTAAAAAAAGTAGAACCACATACAGTTCTGTTAATGTATTTAGTGCTATTAGGTTTCCTAATTGCCATTATTATTTGTAATTATAGTCAGGTTTTTATAATTTTGCATTTGAGTCTGCTATTGACTGTATTTTTAGTTTTTAATCAATTTTAATGTTAGCGATAAAGGACCCAATGGTTTCTTGTACAAAGGGAAGGAAAAGCATAAGGGTGCCATCTCACTGCTCCGGAAATAATTTTGGACATTTGTTCTCTACACACTGAATCCTTAAGTTATCTCAACAGCCCTGCTGACTTCATACACTTAATTATTGAAACTCTGTTTAACCTGCAAATCTTGCAACTGGCAAAACCAGGTCATATTTCCTTAGCCAAAGCAGAATTTCATAAAACTACTGTTTTGTGATTTACTCTTAAGCCACAGTAGCTCCAGTCCTATGAGATTGTAAAATACGGTATGGCTTAGGTTCAATAAAACCAAGTGAACAAAGTGTTAATTTGATAATTGTGTGGTTCATCTAAGTACTAAAACCCAATAGACCATGCCTGGCTCCATCATAATGGGCTTCCTCAGGGGGATTATGATGGTCTCTTGCCTTCAACCACCCAGGCAGCACTGTAATGTGCACCAAAGTGTGCCCAAAGGGCTTTGCTGCAACTGTAATGTAGCCTTCTGCCAGTTGTTTTCATTCCAAGAGATGAGCTGTTTTGTTTCAACCATGCTTTGAAAAATATTTTTAGTATACACAAATCTCATTTAATGTAGCTGTATATAAGATCAGAGTACATATGATGGAGGTAGAAATTATCCTTGGTTTTTGTTTACCCCTCTTTCTAAAGGTTCTGACTTTATTCAGAGAAAAATGAAAAGAGGAGTTCAGGAATAAGGTCTTACGTTCTGCAGTGGATCAGGGAAAGGTGCATGCTGTTTGGGATGATAATATTTCTTTCTCTATATATTAATGTCGTCTTTGGGACTAGAAGATATGTTCCAGATCTAATGACACTTATCTTGGATGGTGTTACAGACAGGGAGAGAGAGAAAGTTGTATCAAACATTGTCTGCAATGGTTTGGAATCCAGCCATATAAACTCCTGCTGTAGATGAGTCACTGGCCTCAAAACCAGACTGGAGTCTGAAACATGCAGCAGCATCTCCTGTTTCATGACCTCTGTTTTCTTCACTCCCTCTAGCAGTGCTGCTGCTGCTAGCTGACCAAAGACATTTTTTAATTACTAAATTGAAACCTGGCCTATTACCTTCTAACAATACAGTACTCAAACATAATTGCACAACTGTTACCGTCAGCCTTACATGTTTCTCACTGTTTGAGATGGGATCTTTTAATTGAATAACAAGGCTCAACAAGGCAAAGTATGTGTTGACAAACTGTAAAAGTTATGATCTCATGATTGCTATGATCCCAAGGTGAATTTTCTTATTTTATGTTGTCTTGATGCTGCTGTTATATAACCATAAGAAATCTGGCAAGAGGAATTCACTTTATGCTTCTAAGCAGTGAAGTCAACCTTCAGCCGAAGAATTTAGGATCTTGAATGAGTTTTTTCCTGCCAATATTTTGTGGAGACTGCTAGTGTCTTTTGTAAGGCTGATAACTTGTCCTAAGGCTCCCATAAGTTGGAGAACTGCTTCCAAAGTTCGAAGTAACAATTCAATTTTCAGAAGACTGTTAATCCCAGTATGTGATGTCTTTACTGCACTTTTTACAAAATTAGTATCTGATTTTTCATCTGGTTTTATACCAGTAGATCTCTACCATTTGTGAAATCCCACTGACTATTTTACTGCAATGTCTGAGATCTTCACTGTGGACAAGCCTATTGTGTCAGGCAATTCACAAACAGAATAAAAGTATTTTGGGGGCTCCAAGTGATTCATCTTGACATGAACCGAAACCAATTCAAAGGTACACAGACCTAACTCTGTGGCCATTTTAAACTATTGAATTAATCTAATGTTTCATTGCTGCAAAAGGCTGAAAGGGCCTTTCTTGGGTGTAAAAAGGTGAAGAAGTCCTGTGATGAATAATGTATTTGAAGTGGAGAGAACTGTTATTGCATACCCAACATATCAGGGAAGGCAGTGACAAACACTGCATATAGTTTCCAGTATTCATAGGAGGCTGTGCACCCACCCACAAAACTATTTCCTTGCTGATGAGACCCTTGCAAGGCAAATGCCACTTACACACTACTGTATTAAAATGACTGACATGGAACTGTATTTGCAGAGTAATGAAGTGATTCCCCTGTCATATATCCATCTCTTCGCCTAGAGATTTATAGTAACACTCAATCACCCCTAGGGATGTAACTGTCACCAGGAATTCTAGTTGCTAGTAACTTTGGAAACAAGTGTTCAAGCTTCAAACTCCCAAGTGGCAACAAAAGCTATGTTTCTGTCATTAGAGTTTCTACCAGTCACAGGAGTACCAAAAACATCTGTGTTGTGATACACAGCACAGTATCCATGGTCATCAGCCAAAGTCTCTAACAAAGGTTGGGTCAAAATCAATGTAATGCAATGACTGTGTTGGGGGATGTGGTGGGGAGAGAAAAGTAAGCAACAAGGAAACTATCTGGCTCTTTAAGATTTAATAATATCTTTAAAGATATTATTAGAAAATAGTTCTGAGTAGCATTTTGGAATAAGTGTTATATACCTTGATCTACTGAGCCTTTCAAAAAAAAGGGAGGAAGTTGTATTTAAATTGTTCATCAAAGACATGAAAAACAGGAGTTAGTTGGATGTTGGCCAACATATTTCCTCTTACCAAAATCCGCTTTTCAGTCTTTTACAATAAGTAAGGCAGAGGCACAAAACATTCCTACTTCAGTTTTTTAAGGCAGTTCTGGGGCTTTGCCAATGAGCAAGGTCAGTTTGCTCGGGCTCCAACTTCCTTACCATCTCAGTTATGTTAGCAGATAGCACTGGCCAGAATAATTTGTAACAGAGTTTCTCAATTTATAAGGCCCTTGTGCAACGTGCATTACAATGTGACAGGATTCACTGCAATATAGGGATTTGGCGTTGGGCGCTCAATGAGCTTTTCTGTAAAAGCATGGGTTTACAGCTCCTTAAAACCAACAGGATGCAGCCCATGGCATTAGTGCAACAGGTGAATTTTTTAATCAGCTACAAATTATTTGACACAACTTTAAAAATAGATAAAAACTATTATTTATCTAATCACTTTTTCAACATTATAAGTTTGATTTAAAGCCCATTGACATTAACATGATTAGTATTTCTGTTAAATACTGAGTTTCTGGTTGGGAGTTAGAAGTATTTAAGCATAACTAAAACAAAAGAAAACCAGCAAATATTTAGATTCTTGTGTTTTATCACTTATAATGGGGGATGGGGATATTAAGAAAAATCAGCATAGCTGGTGAGAACAAGAATACAGAATCAGCGAACATTGAATGACAAAATTAGTCCTTTCTGTAATTTCCTTCCTATATTTTAATAATAAAAATGTTCTGTAGATTCCAAGTATAGGGAACAAAAAGATGCTAGGGAGATAGGATATTACTATAAGTATTACAAACTTGCAACAGGTTTTATAAATATCTGGTGAAACTGACTTCTAAACGTGTGTGAATGTGAAGGCAGCCAGCAGAGGTAGCAGGTAATTTGTCAGCCTCTCTGTGGTCAGTGGGAGTTACTGTGGATAAGAGCACGATGGGATGGAAAGTAATTCACTCCTTTGGACACTTCTGTTAAAGTGCCTCTCCTTTTCCCAAACTGATTGAGATGTACATGCTGTGAGAAGAATCATTAGTTTTACACAGCCTTTTAGAACTACTAGATGAAGTATTTTATCAGAAAACTTGAGTGGTACTTCCTTGCAATTTGTCTTATTTTCCAGGAATCAATAGCGATAATCAATAATCCTCATTTGGATAGAAACACAGGAAAGAAATTGTTGCATGGAAGTAAAATATGGTTTCATACTTGGCTTTACTGCAATTTTAGCTGCAAAACAGTATGTCAATGGCTAGTCCCATTGCACAGAAAACTCAGTTTCTGAGCTAATGTATCACTGTATCATTAACCTTTTAATACCTTATAGGAAAACCTTATTGAAGGAGATCAAAGTAATTACATCTTGGATTCTTTCTATACTTTCATTGTGAATATCTGCTGTGAAATCTCATGAGTCACTTCAGATGTTACAGGCATTTCTTGGTATTGGTGGTGCTGATTCACACTTACTATTTCTGTCTCTTTATTTCTGCACTGTTTCTGGTACTTTTCTTGGTTCTTCCTGTGTTCAAATGATCTAATATTCATCCTAGTTCTTAGACAATTCAAATGTAGGATGGCGAAAACCAGTAACACTGTTCAGTGTACGAGCTGTTTGTTGAATGGAGCACTGATGAATGTAGCCTTAAGCTGGTTTGAGGTATTAGTTTGTAATTAAATACTCTGTTTTCTTAGTAAGAAGTGCTGCTTGTAATTGATTGTAACAGCATTAGTTTCCAAACAGCTTTACTCTGCTATTGTATCGTCTTCCCAACACAGCAGCTGCTTTGGACTGTACAATTTGAAGTCCAGCATTTAACAGGACAGCCTGAAAAGGCATTCATGTTAAATTTTGAGCATATCTATGCCATATTAACAGTAGTTTGCTCTCAGTTGCTTCAGTCATTGTGTCAGCTTTGATGAATTTCTATTTGGATGAAATAGTGCAAGTGTCATTTCCTTATCAAAGGAGAGAATGTCAGCTTTAGACAGTGGAGACAAAATTCATGGTCCAACACTGACAGATACTGACATACTCTAGAAAAGCGTTTCCTGGGGGTTTATGCTTCTTGTGCCATCTCCCCTCACATGAGCTTGAGAGAAGTATCTCACTGCTTAAACACATAAAACATCTCACCAGGTCAGTGCAGAGACCTCAGGGCTTCTGCAAGGGGAACTTCACACTATCCTTTCCTTTCCACACTGTGAGACTCAGGCCTTTGTAAAACCATACACAGCAAAAAAAAAGAAAAGAACAAAACTGCACCCATTCCTTGGTCTTTAACAGGGTCAGCTTTTAGGATGTTGTACTTACTGTAAGAGTCAGTAAATGCTAAATATTTGTGATGAACCTAGATGAAACAATTTTTCCTCATTTTATCACTTGTTTAAAGATTGTTCTCATTAGAACTATATAAATTAATTGGTCATAAATTGCAAATTAGATCAGGGTGTTGATTATTCAAATTGTGAAAATACTCTTTGCAGGCCTGTAGTACAGCTCTCGTGAGAGTATTTCGAGACCTCGTTTTAGAGCTGTCTGATCAGACATATAAGGAAAAAGGTTTTGAAAAGACATCACAGGCAGATACTCTTAATTCATGCAGAAGGGTGAATTATTGTCATATCAAAAAAGAAATGTAAATAGCGTGAGATATGTAAATTTACTTTTAATTAGCATAACAAACTGCTGATAGGACAAAAAGTAGAAGGGATGGTGAAGTGAGTGATAGGTGTACAATGCAATGCTTGTGGTGAGAGCTGAGGTTCCAGGTGTGCAGTATGGCCACTGAAAGCACTTTGAATGAGGGAAAGAGGTGACACAAATGTAATTTTTGTGTTCTAGGCTAGTAACTGTGGATTTTAGGTAGGTTGTCCTTCAAGTTTTGATTGTATGACTCCTGAATGTGCTCGTTAATTTTCAGTTCTAAATATGGTGTTGTTGCCTTTTTTGCAAATAAAACTCTTCAGCTAAGCATCTTGCAGGTACATTTAGCTCTCCTATCAATGCTTTTCAGAATAAATCAAGAACAGGAGAAAATGCAGCAAAGCTCTCTTGGACAATCCCTTGGATAAAGGAATTTATATAAACTGCAATAGAAAAATACATGTAACACCTTGACAATTTGTGGAAGTAATTAAAGCAAACAAAGCACATCTATTAAGAAGTAACAAGCTAGATCAGATGAAGTAAGAGCACATTAAAACATGTTGTGGGAAATTGTGAGCTGCTTTGCAGAATGGTTTGCTGTTCTGCTCCTTGTATCTTTTTCAATAATGCTCTCCTGGGTAGGAAGCACAAATTAACTTGCATGTGTACACACACCCCTCAGTGGATGTTTCCATACAAGCTAAGGTTTGTGTGATTTTTATAAAGACAATTTTGTGTTTCACACAATCACAGAACATGCTGAGTTGGAAAGGACCCACAGGGATCACTGAGTCCAACTCCTGGCCCTTCACAGGACCATCCCTGAGAGTCACACCCTGTGCCTGACAATATTCTCCAAATGCTTCTTGAGCTGTGGCAGGCTTGGTGCTGTGACCATAGTCTTGTTATCTCTTTTTAAAAGTTTCCAACCATTACTCTGTCTTGTTTTCCCAGCCTTACTTTGTCCAGTTCCCTGGATCCTGACACCACAGCAACGTTCAGTCCCTTTGGAGCTGTGCTGAGTGGCCTGGTAGGGTTACATGAGGAAACAAACTGGGGTTTGTGTTAGCAGGATAGCACTGACAATACACACTGCCCACTGCACACAGTGCAGTGTGTTCCTACTGATGGCACCTCTCTCTCAAACAGACTGCACTAACTGACAGAAAAAAGCTTTATCTTCCCTTTCACAAAAACCTTTAAACCTTGCTTTTAAATAAAAGCTTACCTGCTAATTGCTTTGACCTCCAGCTCACCTGTTCATTAGAGGAATTCATCATTTTGCCCAGTCTGATGGCTAAAAGGTATTGGTAACTCTCACCTAGGAGTGGGAATGAGGTTCTATTTTTTTATTCCAGGCAACATACTGTTCCATTTGTTGTGAAACCCCTGCAATACCATTACTAAAGAGATTTTTAAACCTCATAAATCAAACAGTGATTTTATTTGATATTGAGGAGTAAGTAAATGATATTAAAATATCACTGAATACAGTAATAAAAAAGAAAAAACATACCACCTGTGCTTGCTTAAGGACTTGTAGAAAGAATGGATAATTATCCTGGCATTATAATAGCTTGATTTCTAGAGGCTTTGCATCTCTTAACTTTATATTACTTTGCATATGTGACTTTGAGGTATTATTTTTAGGCTAATTTTTTACTACATTTCAAAATCTTACACCTGATGACAAGACTACACAAGTATAAATGGGATTGCAGTTCCCAAGGGGAGAGTTGTTAGAAAAGAATTTATGTGGTAGCATCTTAACTGGAATATTCACCTCATCTGCATCTTGCAGAAACCTCTGGAAGCCTGTCATGCACAGGCCTCACTTTTACCAATTCACAAGAATGATACCTGAGAGAATTAACCCTTTGATGCTGAATCTTCTCAAAACAAGAGACAATTTTTGTTGACTCTGATAAATAAAGACAATAAATCTGGAACAGCACACCTCAGCTACAATCAAAGGTCAGTGTCTTGCAACACTGGATTGTGACAGTTGGATAAAAAGAGAGAGATGGTGTGTATGCCTGTGTGTGAGGGAGTGTAGGTTTATAAAATGGAACCAAAATGAAAAATGAGTTAAGTGGCCTGGAAACAAAATGCCCATTTTCTTTTTCATTTCGCATTGTCCTGTAGAAGTCCAGCTCTGTAGAGAAAGCATTTGCCTACTTCATGCAGGGATAAATAGTGATGTTCACCTTATCTTATGCAAGTTGAGTGTCATCAGACAAGAAACAGCCTGCAATATCAAAGTTCTGACAAGTCTAGAGGAAATCAGTAGAGATTCAGATGGTGGGACTGGTACAGCTTTTCAGATTAATGCTCACCTTGTCTGATCTTTGGTAAAGCTAAATGTTCTCAAGGCTCCTACTACTGTTCTTTAGCACTTAGAGCTTTCCAGCCACTCTAAAATATATTTGGTCTCTCACTTAGAGTTGATGCCAATTCTTGACTCTATACTGCATCCATGAAGAATGGCCAGTCTAGAATACTGACAAAGGCAGTAAGCCCTTCCATGACAATTCTTTAAATTACTCCTAAAAATTCTTACTCATTAGAAGTCAACCTTAGCAGTAAACAACACTGGGAACCCTTTGTGTGAGGCAGATAAGCACAGAGTAGGGCTGGCCCTACAGAGTAGTACAGAAAAGCTTATTTCTTCACCTGTTAAATCTCAATTAAAGGTATTCATTAAGAGAGCTGTAAGTCCAGCTCTCAGAGCACAAAGAGTTCATGCTAATGGCAGAGATCCCATGCCCATCATGCATGGCACAGGCCTACAGTGTAAGGGAGTACAACTACTAATTTGACTGCAGCAACCTTCCAGTTCCTAATATCATTTATATCCTTTATGATATTTTTTCATTATATCAGCTGCTGCTAAAGCTGATATAAGAAAAGCACATTTCCCATGAACATGATTATTCAGGAATTTGGAGGCCACTGGTCATGCAAAAGATGCCTTCTAGTTCTTCCATACTTGTGCCTTCATTTCTGCACTTTGGGAATGAAAGGATTTGTTTTCCAAGTTCTCCAAGCATGTATTCAACCCCAAAGCAGATGGAAGGCTGGACAAGTGACCTTTCCTAGCCTTGTATTTACAAGCATACGGACACAAGCCCTTTCTGAGATGAGGTGTGAATGAGAACTGCAGCTAGTCTTGCCTTGTGCTTCCTCTCCCAGTGGATGTGGCTCAGACAGAGGAGCCCCTAAAGCACAGGATCGGGTGTGACAGGCGTTATCAGCTGCTGGGCAACTCAAATGAGGAAGGAGTCATCCGACTTCCTTACCAAAGCAGGACAGTGAACTGTTTACACAAGCAAATATATCAGGACTAGAAACCTACTAAAGAGCCAAAACAGGGGAATGGGACTTGTCCTAGTGTTAGAGGGGTGCCCTTGAAGCTGTCTCTGTGGTGCTGACAGTGCTGGTGGGATCATATCCCTGCAGGGTGCCTGTTGTAGCATTCAAGGAGCTACTTTCTGTCCCGTTCCCTGTACAGCTCTGGCACGTGTCAGCATTTTTTGCTTGCTGAAGAAGCTAGTCCTCATCATTCCTATAGTTCTTCCCTTGCCAGATAAACAAAATCAGAAAAGAGCCTTGGGATCACTCCAGGAGTGAGTGTCAGTGTCTTTACAATCCAGTTACCGAGGTGAGAGTTCTTCCAGACCATTTTAAGATTATTTCCCCTGTGAAGTTTACAACCGAAGTTTACCAGACCCTCTCCTGCCGGTGCGGAAGGTCCCGCAGGGCTCTCTGCTGCCATCTCTTGGCGCTCCCTGCGCCTTGGGATCGCGATCCCGCGGAGTTTCGACAGGCTTGAGGCTCTTAGGAAAGAATTGAAGTAGGGATACTGAGTTACGGTTATCCTTGCTTATGGACAGTAACCAACACAGCCATATTCATGCCGCTGAACCAAAAGGGGAATTTAAATTATTTTTCCAGCATGCTCTCAAGTTACCCTGCTCCAGCGCTGCTGGAAGTGTAATTTCCAGCCATCCTTGGAGCTGGAGCTATGTGTAACAGCATAAGGAGATGATGTAGTGACACAGACGGGAGAAGCTGCTGCTTTTTCACAGCCTGGAGTGAGACCTCCTTACTGATGCCCTGGGCTAAATAACATAGGGAAAGGATGGTAGCAAGTCCTGAGTGGAGCACACACAAGAGCAGCATATTGAAAGCTGTACATTACCACTGGAGCATGTAAGGAAACAAAGGACCCTTCCAAGGATATAGCAGGGTTATACAAACATGCAGTAGAAATACTTTATTATCATATTTACCCAGATTACCCAGTAAAATCCGTACTGTAACTCTGTAAATTGTGTCTATTTACACTTGCATGCTGAACTGTAGTTACTGAAGGTGGATATTATGTTTCCCATGTTATTGGGAAAGAAGCCAGAATCACTTCCCTCGCTCCTCCCCTCAGTGTAGGGTCTCTAGAGATTTGAGTCTTCTGTCTTGTTTCCAATGGCCAAATTGGTTGTATTCAGGGAAGATTTCTGTGCTCCAGAAACTGGAAAACTGTTTTACCAATAAACTACTCAGCAAAACAGAGCTAGGCAGCTGAAGAGAAGTGAAAAACAGAAAAGTAACAGCAGGTTAAGAGCAAGGAATGAGGAATGTCAAACAGCATGAGAAACATGAAGTAAAATGAGTGTGGGCATCCAGTAGCAGTGGAACAAGAAGCAGAATATGGACAGAGAAAGCAGATGGGAGAAAAGAACAGAGAGAGTACCTGAAAAGATAATCTTGCCCTTGATTCCTTCTCTCTTCACTGAGTGGGGGTGAAGGATTAGGATGACTTTCAGTCTGTTCCTGTTTCCTGTCTGAGGCTTATTTTAAAAATAGGAATTAGTTGGCTAAAACAGAGTGAAAAGGGCTAGTACAAAGGACCAGTAGCATTTATCCTTTGAACATCTAGGATAGTTTATCAGTAGAGGTAACTTCTAGTCAGCTGTCTTTGGTTAGTTATTTGGGAGTCCTGTCCTAGCATAGCCTCACTGTGAGAGAGTTCATTGTAACCATGAAGAGCATACTTGAGAGTTTCCTGTACTTAAACACATACTTTGTATCCTGGGTGTCATTGCTTTGTGACATTTGTCACTGAAGGGGTTCTGGGCATAAGCATGATTTTGGGAAGCTTAACTTAAAGTTCTTCATAAATTTAGTCATGTGTTTTGTGCTATCATCAGTTTTTGGAAGCTCAGTGTTCTCTCAAGGATGGTTTTCTTATGGTGTAAAATTATGGAAGAGCATCAGGTGTATTCTGGTGAAAGACCTAAACACTGGTCTGATGAGAAGCAGCTGAGGGTGTTTATCCTTAAGAAAAGGCTCAGGGGGGACCTCGAGGAGAGAGTTGGTCTCTTTTCTCAAGTAACAAGTGATAGGACAAGAGATACTGACAGTAAGTTATTCCAGGGGAAGTTCAGACTGGATATCAGGAAAAATTTCTTCACTGGAGGGTGGGCAGGCATTGAAACAGGCTATCCAGGACAGTGGTGGAGTCACTGTTCTGAAGCATTTTAGAAGCTGTGTAGTTGTGGCACTTGGTGACAGGGTTTGGTGGTGGACTGGGCAGTGCTGGGTTAACAGGTGCACTTGGTGATCCTGATGGCACACAGAAACCTCACTTTGCCTCTAAAGTTCAAGCAAATTTTGCCCAGCTAGTAACTTGAGTTTAAAACTGAGCTTTGTAGGCATACGGCCTGGGTGTGTCTTTAGAAACTGTTGTACCAGGAAATCTTCCAAACTTACTATAACGTTTTGTTGCTCTGTAATGCTTACAAGGTTAACTGGAAGATACTCCTGCAAGACTTAAGCAATTGCATTTCATTTGTGCTTCCTGATCATTGCCTCTGAGAGGTTGTAGACCTGAAGAGAGGATGGGCAATACAGTTTATTCAAGCACCTGAATCTGGGAGCTTGGCAGTCACTGGTTTATAATGAATGAACTCTACAAAGAGATATCATCCACAAGAGGTGCATTGCAGAGAACCTGAAATAAAGATGTGATTAGTACCAGGTTTGCTGATGACCAGGTTTGATCATCAAGTCCTATTACTCACTTTATTCTCTCCTGATCTTCCTCAGTCTCTGGAATACTGACTGGGAATTAAAAGTTGTATTTGTAGCAAAGCATAGTCTGTATATTAAAAATGCAATGATTTTTCCTTTTGCAGATGTAATTTTCTCTCCTTTTTCACTTTCTTTTTCCTTCTCATTTATTTTTGTTGCCTTTCCCTTCTTGTTCGCTTCACATAAAATTCCTCCAGTGACTTAATGATGGGATGTGAAGGCAGCCAGGACACTCCTCACTGGCATGCTCTAAGTCAGACAGCCTTTGAAGGTCTGGGCAGATGTTTCCAAATGAAGTGGAAACCTGTTTCCAAAAAAGAGGCACAGTGTTAATAGAAATGCAGTGGTGGGTACCCTTTAAAGCCTCAGACCCTCAGCTCAGCTGAGAGTCAGTGACTGCAGTAATGGACTTACAAATAGAAATGAGATTCATGATGATTTATTGATTGAAGAAGTAGTGAAATAAAGGAAAGGCTGGCAAGAGCCTCAGGAAATACTCTGATGTAAAGTATAAAATGGGGACAGTTAGAAGTGTGTTTTCATTGTCTTGCAAAGGAAGAAAGAGAAAGCTACTGCAACATACTCAGCCACTTTTTACTGGGAGAAATTAAAAAGGTTTTCCCAGAGGCATTGTACCATATGATTTGAAGGGTGACTTGCTGTCTCCCTTCCCTCAAGATGTAAGATTGCAGGAAACTATTCCCTTACTGAGGCAAGGGTAGATGTAGAAATGCCAAGAAGGATTACGAACCTATATGAAAAAACAGTAAGAAAAAGATAAAGACAAATCTGAAGAAAAACCCCCAACTTTTTGTCCACATGACTATGGTGTTTCCACTTCTCTACATCCAACAGTCACTGTCTCTAATGTTTTATGAAATTGTTCTAAAAGTGGTGTATGTTTTTCATTGCTCCTCCAAGGTTTCCAGTCTCCCCTGCCCCGCAACAGACACAGAATCCTTGCCAGAACGGACCTTCAGACCTGCTAGAAAATCCTTTACCAAGGTAAAAGGAAAAGGATGTTTCTCTAAGTATTTTACAGACTTCAGTCTTTTCCAAACTCTTGAAAACTTGGTTTGAAATGTATTTTCCCCACATCCATATGAATATTCATCATTCCCCTGTGATGCCATGAAAGACCCTCTTATTTCCCTGGTGAGCACAGTGCTGAAGTGTGTAACACCATCGGAATATATGGCAATGAGTTGGAAACAGCAAGAGCTGAGATACTGCTCTCAGTGAGCAAGAACAGAGCCTTCACACAATCTCTGTGGTGTCTGCAACCACTGGCCAGTGTGACAACCTTCCTTTTCCTTTTTGGAGGGATTTAGTTGGAATAGCTGCCCCAGCTTTGATCAGCTGGCAAATTCATGTAGGTGGTGCAGAGCCATGCAGGTGAAGGAAGAGATAATGCAAATCTGCAAGTTATATTCATGATGGAGAATCCATTTATCATGAATACAGCATCACAGTAAAGATGTCCTTCTGTCTCCTCCTTACTTACTTCATCTCACTTCTTTTCTCCTCTATTTTCTTTCTCTGGTCTTAGCAAAGCAATAAGAAGGGTGGGTGCAGGCCCCAGCATCCTTAGTGAGCTGTTGAAATAAGCTTTAAACTAAAGGGATTGCTTATTTGAAGTGCTGCAGCACCAGTAGTTTCAGCAAAGCTACATTAACACACACTAGGAAATAATTCATCCATGCCCTAGTAGGCAAGGAAGAAGGAAAAGGCAGTTCAGTTTTCCTTGACTACACAGACATTATTGTACTAGGTATGAAGACAAGGCTGGCTCCCACTATACCTATTGTCAAATGGATTTACTACTAGTGCACTTCTTGCCCCTCCTCAGTAGTGAGCTAGAACATTTGCAAGCATGGCATGTTGAGTTAATAGAAATCTTTCCAAATTCCTATAAAGGAAAACTTTCTCCCTCTCATAAACTTTATAACTCCACTCTAAGGTCACTTACATGAGAACCTGATGGTGCCAGTTCCTAAGAAATTCAGATGCTGGGTTACAGACAGGTCAAGGCAAAAGAGGATGGTGCTGAAGTGTTATTTGAACCACCAATGAGGCTGCCAGTGGGTTTGAATCAGAAGAACTTCTAAATATACTGTGAAACACGCTGAGAGCCATCATTTCTAAGAGTCTTTTTTATTTCTAATGGCAGCATTCCCCTGTGCGAGTCCCCCTTCAGCCCCTGACACCTGGGATTGCAAACCAATGAGTGGGGCTGGGCTGAGTGCTCCTTTGTGGTCTGTCCTGGATGTCCCATGGAGAAGGTGGTGGATGCTTTTTAGCTTTTGGCTGCTAAACCCATTTGCCTGGATGGAGGTTTGTTTTTGTTGCTTAGCTGCCAAATGTGGTAGCCAAGGGAAGTCAAAGGACGCTAAGTTTGGGAATATCTTTGACCACACATCCATCAACGGTGGTTTTAATTGGATTATTGTTTTTTCATAGGAAAACCTCTCATAAATCACCTACCTCTTTCATTTAGTAGTAGTTTCACTTTTGTATTGCAGCAGCGTGAGGCTGAATGGCTGGCAGAAAAACTGTGCTTTTAGAGATGGAAAGGATGATTCTACGTAGGAAAAATGTGTGAGGCACAGTGTAATCACTTCAATGCTGCTAAATTTGTTGGCTGGAAAGACTCTGCCTGTGGTGGAAGGATTTTCTGTCAGCAGACTTCTCAAATATATATTCATTGCCTTGGTGGACAGGTCTTTCCTGTTCTTCTAGTCATTTGAAAATGGAAGGGCTGTATTGCAAGTGCAGAGGGCACCTCCCAGCACACCCACTTCCAATTTGATATTCCTTGGGTAGCACAACATCCAAGATTCTTGTAGCATTTTCACTTCTCCTTCAAGATATTGCAAAGAGCATGCAGTAAGTGAGAGAAGAGGCTGGGTGGTCCTTTCCAATGTATAACATTAAAGGTTAAGGAAAGGGGACCACCATGGTGAGCTGCATGGGTCATGAGATTGTGGTAGAATGCACATGCATATCGGAGGTTTTACAAGTCTCTGTCTTGAGCATCTGGTTTGCTATTCTGAGGCTTCACTCTGAAGTGTCTGGTGAAGGGGCAGCTCAGGTGTTGGAGACGCTGCCCAGAAAAGCTTGTGGAGAGTACATTTGATTATATTCTCCTCAGAGATAATGGAGATGTTGAAAGCAGGTTGTGTTTTGTTCTACTTCCCTTCCACCACTGGGAGGAACCGGCAGAATGGGCAACCCAAATGCCCCAGGTGCCTTTGCTCCAGACTGTTTTTGGATCCAGTGGAAGCAGGGCTGGCTGTGAAACCTACTGGGTGGTGGTTAGGGTGGTGTCTGTGCATTCAGGATGAAGGGCAGTTCCCCGCATGTACATTTTCTACTCACGCTGCTCTCTTGGTATGGAGAGGGCACAAATTCCTTTCAGCTCAAGATTATACACTTAAATAGCATATTGCATTGGACTAGTTGCAGTAGAACAGCCAGGCAAAAGCAAAATTCTGCCTACAACCAAGAGGCAAATGTATGACCTGGCCTCCAGTCTGATCAGATGCTTCAGGCAACCTTGGTGCTCCAGCTCAGGCCCAATGCCCACTGTACAGCATGACCAACCTGTCCCTGTCTGCATGGTCAAGGGCACTGGGGAGAAGGAAGCCAAAATTTTTAGACCTTTTCAAAAGTGTTATGGCTCAGTTGTCTAATGCTTCTCAGCTAAGATGAGGGTAGTGAAGAGTTTCTGAGAAGACAATTTTAAAAAGCAAAGACTATGTGGGAAGAGTGTGATAAATGTGGCCTCTTCCCCCACAAGACAGTAACTGGGCCAATGGGTATGTCTGTGGCTGTATTAAATCTGTTCAGTGATTCCTCCTGGCTTACTTCTAAGTTTGCACAATTAGTTTCTCTGCAACATGAATGGAATACACAGTAACTTTGATCTTTGGCTCAGGGCAAGCATGGTGCAGACACTCCAAGGTCACTTTGTGGAAGTTAGTCTTAAAAAAGCAGCCTGGGGATGAAGTGGTCAGCTGTACCACAATTCAGTGTATAGTGGAACAGGCCAAGGAACTTCAGCTGTGGGAAGGAAAGTGGAGGACTGCCAAGTGCATTTCCCTGAGCTAGAATTTGCTTATGATATTATGGTATCTTGGTTACCTTGTGGTAATTTCAACAACCACAAATGGTTACAGTGCTTCATAGTAAGGAGACAGCAAAGATCCATTACTGAATGAAGAGAAGGAGCACATTGTACTGAAATATCCATGCCACTTCCTCCAGGTTTTGTCAGTATTTGAGCACTTTGCCCATGTCTGTTTGCCCTGAAGATTTTCAGACTGCACAGACTAGCTACTCTCCAGGTATCAGTATGAATTTGTGCTACAGCTTTGAAAGGGCTAGAAGAGTTTATGAACTTCCACCTCTACTTAAGTACTGAGAGATTAATTTAGAAGTTGATTTAAAGAGAACACACGAGCCACACAGTCTGGCAGTCTGACATACTGTGTCATGTATGGTCAGCTAATGGACTGATATGATTTGGTGAGCACCACTCAAGCTCTACAGCAAATACAAGAGCTATTTGAGTGATGCAAGAGCATGTAAGCAATTTGAATATTTTTCCCCTCAGATGCTGGGTTTGAGACTTTTAGCTAATCACTTAGACTGCAGAGCAACCAAAGTCCTTGAAAGTCTTTAAGATACAGAGAGGAAAAATATGTAGATATGGAACACTTATTTTCTTGGCTCCTCAGACATTGCCTGCTGCCAGTTTTTACTACTCTGCACACACGAAGCTCTTTGTCTCTTAATGCTGAATCTCATACTGGGATTCACAAATGCTTCTTCCATGTATCTTCAGGGATCAGTAGGGTGTAAAGAACTGCCATGAAAGAATCTGTGTGCTTTGGAAGGAGAGAGAATGGGACGAAACACTTATGTTAGTATTCTGTATTCAGCTATGGAAGGTAGCCCCAGTATTAGGACAGAAGTGGATCTGCACATGTAGTTTAGTGTTATATCTACCCCATAAAGCCTCAAAATTGAGCAGTAAGTCAATGTCATGGATGAACATACCCTGAAGAGTTTAAAAGGCCAGATCATCACCATGTAAAGCAAGTACTGCTCGATAGCAGTCACTGAAGGTTCAAAGCTGCAGAACTAGGCCAAGGTAGTTTTTTCCATATGTTTATCTAGTCCATGCAATATAATACCTTACAGCAGCCTTTTGTATAAAGGTTTATACTGTATCTCATAGAGCTGATCCCCTTGACAAACCAAAGGCGTTTTCCCAAGGATAATGGAGGCAGAGTTGCAAACACCATCCAGGAATTCCTTGCCACCTATAGTCCTACAGTATGCTGTCCCTGGGAGGATACCTTTTGGTTCTATTTGCACTAGCTGCTATGTTTTCTATTTGGGTGTTCTTGTTCTTCTTCTTCTTTTTAATTATTTTTTATTTTTTTTCCATAACAGAGTTGTATATTTCTCTGCTACACAAATGAAATTTGAACATGTAGTATAGATTATCAATCAGCATGATTAGTGAACATTGAATGTTCACAAACTGAAAGATGTAGATAAACCCAGCCAAGCCTTGGTTTCTGATATACTGAGAAGTTTGTTGTATATGGTTCACATTTTAATCCCTCTCTAAGGATTGTCAGTAAATAAAATCTCAGAAGCAAGCTATATTTAGCAAAATTGCAAGACACCTTTCACATAGTCAAACGTTTGAAAGCAGGGACACCAGTTGTTGAAATTTATGCCTCCTCTTTTTCTTTCACATGCTTACAAAAACATTACCACTTCTGTATTCTGCTGTTGCTCCCACATCTCCTATAATATCCAAAGTATCAAATTGGAAATCTACCAGCAAACACTTGACAGTGATGATGTGCTTTTACACCAATCCATCAGCACCACAAGTTCCATGTGGTCCATGAAGTCCTTACTGCAGAGGTGGTAGTAATTGCAGTTAAGCCACTCCAGAAGTGGCTGGAGGTGTAGAGCAGGAAATGTAGCATGCTAAAATGTTCACTGTGTTCACCTCAGGCTATGTGCTCAGTTCAGGTTAAAATCCAGTTCTGGGAGAACACCAGAACCACATCATGATGCAGCAGGACCTGCATCACAATTATCTGAATTTGAAAAAGGGTGTCTGCCTGCCTGGGCTCCCTTGTAGAAATAACAGGTACAGTAGTGAGACATTTCTACTTTTTCCCTGTGCTTTTATGCCTAAATATTCACAGTCACCACCCCAATGGACTGTTTGTCTTGTAACTGAGGGACAAACTACATGACACAAGAATACCACCACTGATTTAATATCAGTCAAACAGTTATTAGTTAGAAAGGAAGGAACGTGTTCTCTGTTGCCTTTAAATTTGGACAACCTAAAAGACCAAGATACATTTTTCATGGCACTGTCCTATGTCAGGACTTTCTGATTGCATTATGTTGATTGAGGGTTTTAGGTTGCATATACATTTTAGATCTAGGTCTAGGTTAGAAAAGGACAAGCCATTTTATTGTGTCTTCTTTCTATTGTGTTGGGTGGAAGGAGGAATGAAATGACTCTGTTTAATTCAAGAATACTTTATTTATGGAATGCAGTGCAGTACTACCAGTATCTTTAAGTAGCAATTCATTATGTGACTGTGTTTTCTTTCTGTCAAAATGGCTTCCATTTTTCTCCACGATCAGTAGGAAACTTGAATCTTCAAAGTAATGATCTACCTAAATAGCAAAAATGTTCATGTTTCCTGTCTCTTCTTTTTGCCACTGTGCTCCTCTTCCCTCATTTTCTGTGAGCTACCATCCTAAGTTACTTGCTGCAGGTAGGAATGCTGCTTTTTCTTGGCTGTGTTTTTGTCCCTTTCTTTAGGGCTGCATGCCCTGAAGAATTAAAGCAGCACTGGTCCAAAGAATATTTGCCAAGAGTGGCTTGGAGCACTGTAACTTCAGGAAAAAAATCTTTAGGTGTATGACAAACTCCCAGCTTCTGTGAGACAGCTGGGTAGGCTGAATTTTACCTTTCTGGTATATGCAGATTCTTAAATAGGGTATTAAATATTCTGACATATACAGTTATATATAGATATATGCACACATATTCTTATCTATTCTGATATAGATAGTAGTTAGAGATGATGAGTCATGCCTGGAATAGCTTGAATGTTCCCTAACTGCAGACACAGGATGTGGGGGAGGCAGTTAACATTGGGAGCATGGGCAAAACATGGCACTTTTGTGGAACAGGGAACACAGTGTACAAATCTGTCCAGACCCAGGCTTGGTTAGTTTTGCTCCTCACAGAACAAAACAGTGTTACTTTTCCAGGGAGATTGTTCCTGTAGCACAGGAGTACATGCAAACTGGGAGTGGAATAGCACTAAGCATTAGTTCCCGGGGCTAAATTTAAAAGCAAAAGTTTTTTCAGTCTTCATCACTATTAGACTCTTTTTTAGGTCGGGCAGTTACTGTGAATCCATGGCAACTTTTCCTTATGCTGCCACATTAGCATTTAAGGGAGTGACTAAAGGGACAAACAAGACACTGTATTATCAGTACAACTCCAGCAAGGCTGCACAAAGGTCAGAGGCAGTAAGAGAGTATTTTCTTAAGAAACCATACCTAGGTTTTTCTTATTCCTTTGTAAGGCCACTAAAGATGGCAGAGGTTTTAATCCTTGAGAAATAGAATTAGTAAAGACTTATTTACCTAATTCATAGTTGAATCAGCAATGAAAACTTCTGGTCTTGTTGCCTACTTTTCACAAGTCAGTGGCAGAGTTAAAGTCAAATTCACTCATGTCACATCAAGCTCGCTGGCCCAAAAGAAAGAAGAGAAAAAAAAAATCCATTCATATAGATTTACTCCTAATTGTTTTCTAATCAGTTTAGGTTCCGTTTGTAATCAGAGAAGCCAAATCAATATTCAGCTAGGCAAATGTGCTACGGAGGCAATCTTTGCTTATGCCAAATATGAAAATAATGCTGGTTTGCAGTGTTATGACCTTTCTAATCTCACTCTATTAACAATGCTGACTCTTCAGTTTCAGGATTGCCAGGATGTCACAGCAGCTCTCGTTGTGAGGGTGGGTTACTACATACTGACAGGACCTTACCCACCTCAATAACTGTGATAGCATTTCTTCTTGATAATGTTTGAGACATTTTGGAAGCAAGCAATTCCTGTCTTACCAATAGAACAACTAAGAAGGGAGAGGTTAAATTAGTCACTTAAGGCAAAAATGTAACTAAATTGCAGGATTCCAATGCCTTCGCTGTACTTGAAATTCCAGTATGCTCCTCTTCTTTTATTGTGTTATTGATTGTTTCAGGGACAGAGGAAATATTTTCCACACACTTTGCTTTTTCATAAACGTGTTCGTCTGAAGAAAAGCACTTAGAAATCTTTGTCAATAGTATGTTTTCAATTGTATCTACATCTTTAATGTTCTAAACCAAAATACTAATACTCACAGTACAGATATATGTGATTTGTATTTCTTTAAGAATCATGCTGTATTAAAATATCCAAATTCTCTGAAGTTTTCCCAGTAATCCAAATAATACATGTGTGTCTGATGTTCCAGAACTGATGAGCTCCAGCCCCAAAAATGTGTATTCTTCATTTGCATTTTTGATTTAACAAATTTCTCTGATACGTTTTTGGGCCCAGAGTCTGTATTATTTCAGGCATTTTTGATCAGCAGTGCAATAACTGTAATTTCTAAACTTTCAAATGTACACCAAGGACAAGTAAAACTTACGTGGTGCACCTTTACAACTAATACCATGGGGTATTTTGTTTGTGATTGGAAGAGACTTTCATCTTACTTTGTTGTTGAGTAGAAACTAATTCTCTTATCAAAAGCATTCAAGGAAAGGAAATATGACTCTGAATTCATAGCCTTAGAGAGATTTGGCATACAAGTATCATCTTGTATTCTCTTAGTGCTTAAAACCTGTTGGAAACAGTTTTCTGTGGTACTCAAATTATGAGGAAAACCAGATTTAGTGACATTACTGACCTCTGCCTGTCTTGATGGCAGAACATTACGCCTGGGTTCCCAAATTGGAGTCCTGTCTTGTATGACAACTAGGCAGCTGGTTCATACTCTGCAGTAATAGTAAGGAGAATTTTTCCCCTCTGGTGCTTGGCACATTTATGCAGTACTTGCTCAAGCATATTTATTTCCATTTTCTGAGGTGGCTGTTGAGCTGGAATCTCATGCTGAAGGAAGTTAAGGCCATTGTTTTTAAGAAGCATTCTCCAAACTTCTCACAGTAAGAAAGAAATTCTTATGGGTCAGACTCATGAAGTAACAGATGATCAACATTATTGATGCTCTTTTACTGATGTTATTTTGCTGATACTATTGATGCTCTTAACAACTGCTAAGCAGGACTTGGGCCATGAAGCCCACAAACCAATGGAAGATATTTGGGACAGGAGGCTGACTGTTGTGAACAACTGCATGAACCTACTCAGTCCTTGAGTAATATGTTGGGGTTTGGTTTTGCCTAGGCCCTTGAGGCTAGATTTGTTTCCTCTTTCAGCAAAAAGTACATGTGTAATGATGTCATTCAATAGTGTATCCTTCACAGAAGAGAACGAGTCAGATTGAGATTAGACCAGCAACCTTTATTTCTGGTATTTTTAAGTTTCAATTTTTTGACAAGTAACCCCTTGTCCTCTCCCTTCCTCAGATTTCATCACGTGTGTACTGACTTAACCAACAAGCACATTAGAATGTGTATGACTTGAGCTGGTACTTCATGGTAGCATTCCCTACATAGCTAGGCACTGTGTGAGGGGAAGGGGTTTTGTCTTACCTTTAGAAATTTTTGCTTTCCAAAAGAAATTACAATTTCAGAAAATATGAAATGTTGTTGCAGACTCTGGGACTGTTGCTCTGCTTTTGTGAGCACAGACAACTCCTAAGCTGCAGGGACTTCTCCATCTCCTTAGACCTGTTTTTGTCCGGTCTCCAGGCTCAGACAGTCATCACCAGGCTCCAGACTGTGCTTTTCTGCTGCCTGGCTCCTCCTCAGTCTCTGTCCTTTTTTGCAGGATGGCCCTCGAGTGAGATCAATAAGGGGAGTTGAGAGTGATTTGAGCATGATCAGGGAGGAAGGAATCAACAGCTGTATCTGTTATCCACTAACATCTGTGTGTTCTGACCTGCAGGCATTTCGGTGTTTTCTTTCCTTCTCCAGTGAGAATGTGGTGATTTTAGGAGATGGACATGTGCCCTATTCTTTACAAGCAGTAAGCACAAGTAAGTAATTGTCACAATTAAGAAATGAGCTTTGATAAATTGGGGTGCCATTGAATAAGGGCAGTTAGCACAGGGGAAGGGACTTTTTTCTTGGGAGAATTACAACGCCACAATCCTGACAAACTGACAAATTAAGATAACCTAGCTGTCTGCTTGCTGCAAAGGTCCAGTTACAGGTCAAAGGTATTTCCTTTTTAACTGAAGGCTTTTCCATGGATTAGGAAAGACACTTCCTAAAACACCAGAGCACTCTTTATTCAAGATTCATCAAATGATCATGATGAAAACTGTATTTTTTCCCTGCATCATAGCAAACTATTCACATGAAAAAGTGCTGTACTGGCATTCTTTCTTGTCTTCCACCACGCTTTCAGTTGTACTTTTTAAATGGTCTTCCATTACTCATTAGGATAACTCCCAATCCCGAGTACTAAAATGCAGTGTAACAAACCACCATGCTGTGAGCTGGTCCAAATGATGCAAACATGCAGGCTGTTGCCAAACAGTTAGCTTGGCACTGGAGCCCAATTAAGTATTTATGCCCATGTAAAACACTTCCCAGAGCTCTGGCTTATATGTGCAAAAAAAAGCCTTTGATTTAAACCAAAAACAAGCCCGTAAGGCAGGGCTGGGGGTTAGGAAGAAACCTCGTGAGCAAACCACAGCTTAGGCACAAGGCAATTCTATGCTTTTTAAACTGCCATCAAATCAACAAAACTCCTATGAATGAAGAATTTTACCACCTTTTTTATGGCAGCAATAGTTAATATAAGAGGCTGTGCCAGGTATGGAGGAGAGGTTTCTGCCTCAAAAGAAGAGATTCTGTGTTACGATTTTCATTTTTCAGCGGGAGTGACTTTTGAGACTTGGAAACAGAAAAAAGGCATTGGAGAATCTAGGAGAGAGCCAAAAATGGGCTGATAACCACAAGGAGCATATCTCTGTGTCTTGGTTTCTCAGTCAGAGAGTACAACTAGCACTTGCTTTTTGCTTTTGTTCCTCTCAAGTCCACAAGGCCACTGTGCTAGTACCTCTCCCAGGTGCCATCCACTGTGCAGTGCACTGCAGTACTGCTCTGAGGCAGCACCTTGGAATGGGGCTATTATGGTTAACACTGAGTGGGGAAGAGTGATGCAAAACATGTCCCAGAGCAGCCTAAGGAACAGAGTGAGTTAGTGAAGAACAGAAGAAGGGAATCACAACAAATGAAAGGAGGGTGGATTGGCTAACAAAGAAGTGTCTCAGCGTTGTGTGAACTACTCCATAGGAACAGAGGCAGCCCACAGAAGTGGGGCACCACGGCCAAAGAGCATGTTGGTTTGCACTGACTCTTTTACTTGCTGAGATGTAATAAAAATGAAGGACAAAGATTTTTAGTTTGCTTGCTACTTAGGATAAGAATCTTGTGTCCCCTGAAGGGCCTTTTCCATATGCAATGCAAGGGGGCTTGGCTGTAAGTGTACTTCAGGCAGTTAAAGCATCAGGTACAACTTTAAACTGCTGGTGTTATGAGGTAGTCTAAAATATGACTGTTTAGTGTGGGGAAAAGGTACAGTAATTTCTTTATCTGCCTTAGACTGTTGATGTATCTCAGGAGCAGTTGGCAGCACCTCTGTTCAGACACCTCTGTTTATGATACAGTCAAATCAGAAACTCCAGAGGTTGCTGAAGCATGCCTACACTGGATATCTAGGTAGAGAGATTAAATCTCTCCTACTCCGGGGGATTGTAGCTGAAAACATTTTTAAAAGACAGGCAAATAAGGAAATACATATATATATGTATAACTGTCTTCATGATGGGTTTGTACTATTTTAACAGTAGAATGATATAATTTAGGCTGGAAGGGACCTCTGGAGGTCATCCAGTTCAGCCTCCTGCCCAAAGCAGGGCCAGCCTTACAGTTACAGCTGTTTGTTCAAGGTCAGTCCAGGCAAGGTTTGTGTACCTCCAAGGATGGAGGTTTCACAATCACCAGCCTGTTCTAGTATTTCACCACGCTTGTTTCAATCTTCTTACAATATACAGATGGAATTTCCCTTGTTGCAACTGTATCCTCAAAAGATATGCCTCAGCTTCCTTCACAGCCCTTGTGCTGCAGCATGCCTACAGTAGAGATATATCAGAGCTTGCTTTAAATGCACTGGGTTTGGTATCAGAGCAGCTGGTCACAGCAGTATGGAGCTAGGACGAGCCTGTAAAATACACCTGAGGAACAGGGATTGGAAGCAAAGGACTGTATAATCTCTTTATCAAGAGGGCATAATGGAACTAAACAGATACAATTCGATAATAAGGAATAGTGAGAGAACACTGGATATTTCAAACACTCTGTTAATGCACTGCGTTAAGTCACAGCTAATTGGCACTTTATTGCCAAGTTTTCTAGAATCTCAAACTGCTGCCTCCCAAATTTCATTAAGTGTGAAATGCAAGTCATATTCCATTCATCAAAGCACTGTTAAAAGGCCAGCCTTGAACTGGCTGCCTTTCCAAGTGAGCAAGGGATGACAGAGACTGAATTACAGCAGTCAGACGTAAGAATGGAGGAAATGCAACACAGAGAATGGAGTTTGATAAATCAACAGTATCCAAGCACGTCTGAAATGTTATTTGGGCATGGTAACCACAGAGAACTGGAATGAAAGAATCAGATACAGCAAGTCTGCACAAAGGGGAGGGATAAGCATTACATGTTCATGCTGAAGAAGTCTGATTCGAGTAGCAGAAACTCAAAAAACCTGGTGGCAAAGGGAGAAGAAGGGGGTTCCATTCTTGAAAGAAGATGCAATGCTCATTTCCAATAGGACCCTGACTCTTCTCAGCCAGGGTAGTGAGGAGCAGGAAGCAGCAGTGAGTGACAAGTGGGTACACAGATTTAACCAAGTGAATGGGTGGTATTTTGGAGCCCTCTCAAATTTCCAGCGCCCTTTTGCTTTGGTGACCATATGTTCCCAAAGAGGTTGACAGAAAACCCTAAATGTACAGAAGGTTCCAGCCCCAGGAAATGGAGTTATGGAGGTACCTCAGAGCACTGTCTTGGCAGCAGGGTCCTAATTCTGTGAGGGCAAGGGACAAAGCTGTTCTCAGGATGCTCAGCAGAGTTGATGGAAGAGGCTCATGACAGCCTCTAGCGACTGAGGTTAAGGGCCCAGAAAGCCAGGGTGATGAGTCCCTAACACAACAGCTTGTAAGTGTTGAGCTTTCCCAACAATACAGAATATTTTGAAACATTTCAGTTGATACTTCTAGTGTCAGCATGACATCTTTATCTGAGGTCTATGACAGGAGGAGTTAGAACTTTAACGAAACACAAACCACATTAAAAATAAGCAACGTATAAAAAACTAGTTATCAGTGACTTAGACCAGTGTACAAAATGAGCTTCTAAGAAAATGCTAAGAATATTTAGATAGAAAAGTAACTGATTCATGAGATCAGCTTAATTATCAGCAGGATGCACTGCTAGAAATGAGTGATACAAAATTCCAGATAACAAAAGAGAACTCCATTCTTTTAAGAATTAAAAAGAATTTAGAACAAGATCAAAAGATGATGAGATTTTAAGGAGTGAAGATTACTACTTATAAAGAAAGAATAATAAAAACCAAATCTGCTGAAACTGTATGATTGCCAAGCAACTTAATGTAAACTTTATTTTTTGGCCATATTCACATTGATCTGCTAATTTGGGATAGCTTCGTTTTCCTTTTTTAGGAAAAAAAAGAGATGGTTGTTATGATAATCTTAATAGCTGAAAGGGGAAACATGCTTAGACAATTAGACACAGGAAAAATAAATTTGTCTTCAGTGCCAGGTCAGGGAATGTTTGCCTCTAATGGTTTAGTTCACCATACTGTAAAGATCAGGGCAATTTATAGAACTCTGATCAGTCTTGTTAGAGTCTAAATTTCATGTGTGTTCAGTTTAGGCTCTGGCACAGATATAACTCTGTTTTGACCAGAGATAATTCTCTTCAAGTCATCCCTGAGACTCCTCCACTGCCTCTATCTTCAGTAAATTACATTAGTTGCCAACTCAAAAGATTGGACGAACTCAAATTTGAGTGCACTGGACTGTCTGACATTTTATTACTACAGTAACAGATTTGTCTGTTTAGAGTTGGTTATTTGCAGGGAAACAATAAATATTAACTAACCTTTCCTTTATTCACTCCCTATATAGTCTCTGTATGAAGGAAAAAGTAAATTTGAGTACAACACGGTCAAGACTGAATATTCAATGTCTAAAACTAAGCTATGCCTGTATATGTATGTCTGCATTTTCCATCCACACAGCTGCTATAGTGCAGGGAGCAAGAGTTTACGCTTTATGCAGGACTAGGGCAAGATAGCACAAATTCTGGGACTTAGGCACTTGTTTGGACTAAAAACTGTAGGTAAAGTTCATGGCCTGAAGTTCATCAAATTTACCCTGAGTTAGTAAATTAGAGCACAAGGTCCTGTGATGATAAAACATACCACAGTGCGAAAAAGGGAGTCATACAGGATGTGGCATTTCCTTGTGGTATGGCTTTAGTTCAAGTATTTTTCTGATTATGATACTTTCTCCAACTTCCCTGTTTGTTGCTGTGACTATCATTCTTTAGCCAAGGTCATAAGCCACTGATAATAGATCTCAGTTCTCTGGAACCCAGGCTTTTTTGATCACTTGTTAGTGGTTGCACACTCTCCTATCAACATATTTAAGATGTTCCTGTATGCACATGACTCAAGTTGTAATCTTTCAAAAAGCATATGATGAAGTTTACCGAGAATTGTTAGTGTGTGGATCTACAGCAAGATCTTTCTGTGGTTTAATGTGTAGTTATCTGCCTCAGAACTACTGTAAGAAGGAAAATGTGTTGCAGAGCATCAGCCTCCTCATCTTGGTCTGGGGCCAGAGATACTGGCACAGAACAGGCACAAATTTTTCTTCTTATGCAGTCTAATGTCCAGAAACAAGACCCTGCTCCTCCTTCTCCCCAGCTTATCTAAAGTGGCAGGATGCTGCACATTTTTCTTACCACCTATTTTCTCTGGCATGCCACAGAAGTTGTGTTTGAATTCTTTTTCCCTCGAGACAAATAACTGCCCTATTTAGGCTTGGATTTGGGGCTGTAATTCTTAGGGGTGGCTTGCCTAGGAAGAGGTCTGATAATTTCTACTCTCAGCTTGCCCACATTATCTTTTCTACAGAGGTGCCTGCTCCATCCAGTGCAGGAAGACTCAGTTATTTGAAGAGCTCCCAAATCATTGCAAATTGCAGCTGACATAATAGGGAAAGCTAAAATCAATGCCAGTTTACCATTCTGTAAGTTATTACAGTTCAGCTCGTGGCCCTTAAAATCTCAGGGAGCTGTGAGACATCCAGCTGTGTATTGGAAACCTTAACAGCTCTTCCTCCTGCTAAGGCGTGTGTGTTTCTTGCCCCAGACATTTTCCCAGAATGACAGTCATTTCTGGAAAATAATCTTGAGGGACCTAAATGGGGAGATAGTGAAAGAGTATTTTTTTCCCCATTTTGACCTTTCCCTTCACAGCATTTTGCAGTTCAGCAGTGCAAGGCCACCAGAAAACAGACCATCTTCCTCCTGTGGCTACTGCCAGCAAGTGTTGCTGGTCAGCGTGCCCATGTGCTGTGCTCTGGCTGCTGCTGGGCCACTCTGCAGCTCAGAGCTCTCTTTCCATGGCTCTTTGCCATGCAATTGCTATAAATCCTGCTCTGAGCATTGCTGTCAAGCCAGACACACTCACTGTGCCCATAGGAATGTTAGCAAAGGTGGCATTTTTGTGGTAGCAAAGAGACCACATCCATTTTGCTGGCTTCCACTTGCTGGTGTTGCTCTGCTCCTGGAATATGTGCACTTTTAGCTACTTTTTCAAGAGCTGAGCATCTTTGTCAGAGGTTTTATAGGCAAAAGCCATCCCTGGCAATCCAGGGCTTACAGCTGCTGTGGTAACAGAAACCATAAAAAGCTGCAGGAACACACCACACTTTTTCTTCCTCACTGATCAGAATATCCAAACCAACATGGTCTGCTGACCAGCTTGATGTGTATCCATCTCTCACATGGTTTCTGCAATTTTGCATGTGTTGACTCTTGAAGTTATCTAAAGGAATTCCTGCCAGTCCAGTGGCAACAAATGCTATACAGAGGCTTTGCCTTAGCAGCAGGCAATTGGAAAGCTCCTGGAAGCTATGAAGAGTAAAAAGATAACCACAATTTAATTGAGTTTCTGCAAAACCAACACCAAACCTTCTCCAGGAATGATGTGGAATTTTTTCTAGTAGGTTTTGCTGGCTTACCTGAAGAACAATAACGAAGTACTCATAACCTCTTCTGGTTTCTGCTTTACTGGGGACATTTGGATCCTTTTCAGAGGTAGCAGCAGTAGTTATCAGCAATACTCATGTATTCATACAAGGGATGCCATGGACTTATACTGTTTTGTTATAGCTCTTGCTTCATTACAACACACATTTTTCCAATTTCCATTTTTCTATCATGGACAAACTTTATACACCTTCCTTCCTATATCCTTTTCCCTTAAGAAAATTCCCACTCTCAACCTGGCAAGCCACCAGCAGGAGTAGAGGAAGCTCCAATTAAAATGTTGCACTGTGTTACAAATACCCAACCTGGCTTTTGTTTTCCAACAGCTCAACTTTTCCTGTGGTTTGGCATTTCAGTGTTTACTAATGCCAGTATCTAGCTGTCACATCTCTTTTCTGAGCTGATGCAGTAGTTTAACATTGATACAAAGCCCCAAACTCTGGGCTATACTTCGTAAAACAGAAGCCGTGTGTCACTCATAAAGAGGTTCTCCCTCAAGAGGGAGCATTTCTATAATCTCTCCCACAAGCTCACAGCATGTCTCTATTAGGTAGTAAATGACCACAGTAAGAATTCCAGAACAGTTCTCTGTGTGGGCACTGCTCTAGGAAAACAGCTCTGTGTGTGTGTGTGTCTGTCTGTCTGATACCAGAAGAACCTACACTGCATTTGAAGCAAACCTATTCCAAAATAAATAATTTTTACTATAGAAGAGTGTCCACCCTGGGAACTATTATAATACATTGCACTATATTGCAAAGCACGAACTAGAAAGAATAATAGTTTTATTTTAAACAATATCCAGCCTGCGTGGACTCATTTTATTTCAGGCTACTTCTATGGCAGGAATAGTATTAGACCATTTGTTTCTGTTCAGAGATTCTTATCTTGGTGTTCTCAAAAGCTGTTTTCCAAGAGATTACTGAAATGACAGATATGTGGATGGCTTTAATATTCCAGCTGGAGAGAGAAATTTTTCTTCTTCCATTCCTTACACAGTACAGCTTCCCCTTGGGTTTGTTTGGTTCCAGTTCCTATGGAAAATACAACTGTGTTTCTGTGAAACAGACACTTGTGTCTGAGTCAACAAGTGTTAGAGAAATGATCTCTCGCCTCTGGCTCAGTAGGTAACCTCATCATGAAACTTATTAAAACTAGGAAACTAAATTTGAAATAGTCATTGTTCTTGAAAAGAATGTTCCATATTACCATAAATTCAGTTCTTTTCATTTTTAACTAAGAATATTTCTCTCACAGTTTTCCAAACAGTAAGAAAGCATTTTCTTTCATTACAAATTAATACCTTTTCAATTAGGGATAGCAACATTAAAGCCAGGTTTTCATCAGAGCACAGCATAGGCACATCAGCTCCACCTGAGGAAAGGGCAGAGACAAGGATCTGGTATTCTGGCAGCATGCAGAATCCTGTATCATCAGTACACACCCATCACCCTGTCTCTGACAAAGCCTCACCAATGTGTCCTCTGTTGTATTTTAATCCTCTCTGCAGGTAGTTAAGGTAGTTAATTGGTGATAAGCAAAACTTTACCAACTCGAGGGAAAAAAGAAGAGACATAAACCAGCTAACTAAAAGAAAAGGCCCTACTGATATTAAAACTCCAACTGTAGAAAAAAGGTATCAGAGGGAGAGATTAAAACTTGTGGAATTAAGGCAAAATTGCTGTCAGTACATTCGGTTTCCTTCTTTATCTGTGATACAAATTTTACAGGAAATGGGTAGTTGTGCTCCCTACAGTGTGTGTTCTGTGTTTTTCTTCAGGACATGCAAAAATTGGCAGGACTGGCTGGTCTTGCTTAGGACCTATTTTACTATCAGTGATGAAGAATTCTTGGAATTCCTCCTGTTTCCATTCAGCATCATCCAGTGGTTAGAAAATGGTACAGTGCAGAAGGTAGCACTGCATCCTCTCAGGGAAAGATGTGGAATTCTCTCCACTAATTCTGACTGTGAACAGTTGTTGACCACAACCTCTGTTCCTCCTGACAGCTGAGAAAGAGGCAGGATTTTTTTTACTGCAGTAGACATAAATGGAAGTATGAGCTGGGTGAATTGTAGTGACAGGGGGAGGAATCAGCTAACTGAAATTGCCAGTGTCCAGGAATCAAATCTAGGAAAAAAATTTGCACAAGTTCAGTGTAACTCTGTTGCTTTTTTAACTGTACAAAGTTTTATGCTTATCTGGCATGTGAGACTTGATGAAAGGGCAGTTGGGCTTCTACATTTACACTAAAATTAAATAATACATTTTTATGGTGTTTTAAAGTTTAATTCTCTGTTTCTGCTATGTATGGACTAGCAGGTCCAAATTTATTTTGTCATTTTCTCTTACTGTTCTTACAAGCTCATCCCAACTGTCTGTAACACCAGTGTACTGCATCTGTACATATTAAGCTTATGGCTAGGACTTTATATGAAAATTGAACAGACAGAAAAGTCTGTGCCACCATCTATCACTGATGCTCAATGTACAAATTAAGAGATTCATATACTATGGATAATGCTTTAAGTAGATCAAGCTTGAAAGACATAAGCCCTCACAGCAGAAACTGCTGGATCTACAGTTCTTTCCCCTCTGTGTCTGGATCAGGCTTAAGTGATGATCCCCTCTGAAGCTGCTCACTCCCTCATCTGGTGGTCACCACTCTCAGTTACAGTTTGGGTACATCACTGGTCATATCTCTGCTGAGTCACCCTGTGGCAAAGTTCAAGAAGGGACTGAAGTGGCACCTAGGACTGACCAGCCCAGAAAAGAAGTGGAGAGTCAGTCTGGGCAAGCACTCTCTCTCTACAGCCCTAGTGCTCTACATGGGCCTCGCTGTTTTCATTGTAACCAAGAACTTGTTTGTCTGGTGCCATTTCAGCCTTTTCTCCCAATTTTCTTGTTGCTGTGGCCTAAAAATGCTTAATGCTCATGATTTCCTTTCATAGTAATTTTCCTTTAATAATAAATGTTGTGGACTTCATTTTTTTCTTGTAATCTCCATGAAATTCCTCTTCCTTGTGCTCTCAAACATTGATTTGATATCCTTTATACAGGCTGTTTTGATAAGACACTGACAATCCCAATCGCTGTGATAAAACCAACTGTGGAAAATCCCCTCAGTCTGTAGCATCAACAGGTCTGTGAGTGCCTGGATCCATAGCTGAGCACAGTGCCTGGCAGCAGGCAGGGGAATCCACCATCCTTTGGGTCTGGGACATGCAGCTCCTGCTGCACAGAGGCAGCTGCAATGTGAACTTCTTCCACTGAGCTAATATTACAGTGCTCTAAAGACTGAAAAATGGGGGGGGGGCATTTCTGCACTTCTTTTTTTTTTTTTCCCCCCACATTAAGGGATTTTTAAAGCAATGGCTTTTATTCGGTTAGCAAGTATTCAGTTTTTTTATTGGTTAACCCTACAGCTCTTCTTTTACATTGCTTGTAGAAGCAACATCACTGATGCTGTGAACACAAGGCAAAGGCTGTGATTATCCACAGCTTGGCTTTGCCAGTCAACTTCTCTTTTAAAAAAATCCATTAAGCAGTACACTTCAAGTCCTTGCACTTTTCAGGTGGTTGGTTTCTGTCTAAAGATCTTCTAAGAACTGAATGGTGCACATTTCTTGTTTAATTGCACATCTCCAAGCATCATTATTGTATACATAGTTTATTTTACAGCTTGCAGCTTATTCACTTCGTTACACAACTACTTCATTTGGGGCTTAAATGGGAAGGTGATTGGTCACTTTTTTGTATGTAACTCACTTCTCATGAGCTTTAGCATCCCTGCTATGTCTGTTCACCATTTCTGTTACAACATCAGCAAGGAAAGATGAATGCCTGTTCTAATTAGGTTTCTTTTTCTGGAGTGTCACACAGAGATCTCAAGTCAAAATCCCGTAAGTACATTTGCTTTAGAATGCAATTTCCAAACTGAGTTGTCAGGGTTTTTTACAAAGATCAAGGAAATGATGGTATAAAACACTAAGAAACCATGCATGTCTTAACAGGACATTTATATGTTTATGTAAGTCCCAGTGGCAAAGAGACAAGGATCTTCCTCATGCATTGTAGTGTTTACTGAAGGCCATAAAGATAAAATTATATTTCCAATAATATTTAGATTAATCTGTATGATACAAAAACTCCATCACAGCAAGCTTGGCCATAAGCCAAACTTGAGCTTCAAGTCACTGCAGAAAGTTACTAAGCTGTTCATACAGAAATTATTCCATCACTGTTTTCTGACTGCCTTAGATACATGGTAGGGGTGTGGAGACAGCCAAGAACTTTGCTGGCTGCACTGCCTGCCTTCTGATGAGACCATTGTGGTGTTTCTTAATACATCACACCAATGTCCCAACCAAAAGCCAAATATTTTTTTATGGAGGGGTTTTACAGAGTGAGGCTGAAAGGGTTACACTTGTTCCCTGCTAACAGGCATGTCACAGTGGACAGCTGCTGCATTGAGAGAGTGGGGTGGAAGTGAAATCTTGTAGAACCCCAGCTTCCCTAACATTTATTTAATACCCATGAACGAATGGGTAATGATGCTAATGATATGCTACCACCAAATAGGCCTGTCCTTTACATCAAACCTAGACAGCATCTTGCAGCTGTTGCAAGTAGAAAAAAAAAGAACTGAATGGGGAACAGCTGGTCACTGCACCAAGCCTGACAGAGTCCAAGAAATGTTTGGACAATACTCTCAGGCACATGATATGTCTCATGGGAATGGATGCATGGCCAGGAATTGGACTCGATGACCCCTGTGGGTCCCTTGGCATATTCTGTGATTCTCTGTGGACCCACAAATGTCTCCCTTAGAAGGACTAATACCTTAGAAATGATATATGTTTCAACTGCAGTCCCTGCAGTTAAATTCCCTGCTTAAACTTGTAGGCATTTGTATGTTTGAGAGTTTATTTAAGGTCTTTCCAATGCCACACATTTGAGCTGGGCATCTGCAGTCACTATATGGAGCACGTATTTGTGGCTTCGAGAAGCTCAAGTGTTGCTTATCACAGGATGTCTCAGAGCACTGAGTTGCACAGGGAGGCTGGGTCTGCTTCAACTATACAGACCCAGATGTTTAGATCCACAGCATCCACATGAGAAAAGAGAGCAGGATTATAACATAAATACACAGTGTATGAAGGTAGTTTGAAAACTCAGATTTGGTCTCTGTAGCTGTTGAAGTTAGACTTCCCTGCTTTGGTTTCTGTCAGGGTTTCTAAGACTGCCTTTGGTACCTTTCAAACAGCAGACTTTTCCAATGGACCACAAAAGTAGTGCAAGAGCCTGAAATCAGAACTTGGTTTGCAGACTCTGATAAATTTTGGCATCATTCAGTACCTGCTTCCCTGACTTAAATGGACCCGTACTGTAGACAAGGAGCAGTGATTGCCTGGCTGGCTGTCAGAGCTCTGTGGTGGTGTGGCTAACCTGCAGCATTAGTACTGAAGCCAGAGAGTCTTTACACCAGGGCTTACAAACTGCTACAGGTTTCCAGCTAGGAATACAAGTATCATAGGAAAATGGTGTGTGTGAGTGCTGCCACTCCTTGCAAATGTGCATGGCTGGCAACTGCTGTGGGTGCTGCAACAGCACTGCAGGAGCAAAACCAGTTCAGATTAACAAAACAAGAGTTCTCCACTTTGCTGTAGGCCTGAGCATTGATATTGCGGGCCAAGGACTACAGTGGTTTGTTTCAACCTATTTAAGGAAACAAGGAGTTTATACTTTGGAAACAAAGTAAATGCACTCTTTTTTCCTTAACAGTGAGTAGTAGAACTTTTAAATAAATGTATCTTTATTGAGGCGTTTCTTAGGGTTTGCAAGTGCTTAAAGAGGATTTCTTGTAATGCTTTGCTTAACTAAGTTATACTAGTTCACAGCAAAGTAGTGTAACTTCTGAGTCAAGAAGCCCTTAGACTTCCCTTGCCTAATAAAGCTACTATTTATTTACTAGGTTTTGAGATAAGTGCTTCATTGAGGTTTTGGTGGCAGAGGTGGTATGTGATTGATGCGTTTCCTACTGTTGTTTTCTCATGGGAGGTTTTCTGTGATAAGCTGTACTCTTACTGTATCTGAGTTTGTTCTCACCTCAGTATTAACTCAGATGTTTCTCTTCACCTGAGCTCAAACTGCAGACTTTGAGCTTAGGCATGTGTTAGCAATTTATACCCAAGCTCCAGGACCCATCCCATTGTACAGGTCTAAGCTCAGCCTAAGTGCTGCTGGCTCTCACTGTTGGTAACTGTGCGGATGCAGGCTAAGCTGTCTGAAGGCTCAGTCCTAGTGCCTGCATTCTGCCATTTTTTGGGAAGAGTGGGAAGGGTACAGGCTCTCAGAAGTCCCAGGTGAACATGGTACTGCACTTTGCTGTGTGAACCACCACTATGGCTTTGCAATGGAACAGCTTATTCCAAGTCTTTACTTTTCAACTGCATTTGCAAAATTTGTGTCTATTTCTCGTTATCTGTGAGAAGATCTCTAATCCTTGTATCTTACTCCTAGCAATGTCTTACCATGAATAAATCATGAGTGCTGGCTTACCTGTCTAGGTTTCTGTTGACTAGGAAAGTGGCTGAGTGTAGATCAGGCCTAGGTAACTTAGCTAGCCTGACCTCAGTGTGATTTATTTTATAGTGAGAATTCACAAACATGAGCTAGTGTTACTATGGACAACAGATCTTTCAAACACACTTGAAGGGACTGAGTCGTGAAAATCACTGAAAATCAATCGAACTTATACTCCTAGATCAACTGGGTCCCTATGAAAGTGCCAAACATAATCTTTCTGTTTGGTTGTATGAGAAGAGGGTTCTGCTCAGTCTGACATAGGTCAGGAGTGGAAGGGTGCAAAGGATTAGATAGACACCAAAGCGTCAGAGAACTTTTTCAGTGAGCTATGGGGGGATCTTCTGTTTGCATTTGCCTAGAAGAATGCAGAGAGAAAATCTGAAATGTACCTCCTCTAGTTCACAGGTTAGAGTTAAAAATACAGCTTTTTTTAACTCTAAAATGCTTTCTACATTAGTATTTGGATGTTGGGTATCTTCATGATTGCAGATTGTCAGTCTCACTGCTTTGCAGGAAACAGAACTACACTCCTGGAGTGAAGCAGACTTAGAGTGATGAATCCCAGCTGAGATGTAGGAAAGCCTAGGGAGGTCTGGCCTGAGAGTGGAAAATGCAGCTTGGAAAGGTGGATAATGGCTAAATGCATGGTGTAAGTGAACTCAGAGAATAAGCAGGCAGTTACAGGAGGTAACAGGAGGTAGCAGTAACAACTTGTATTTTTCAGATTTCTCACCTCTTCCCACTGTTGTTTTCAATGGAAGGGCCAGGGGAAGTGTAGATCTTGCTATTTTAACTCTACCATTTTCTTCTATTGTGTAAGAAACACGCTGGCCTAAACTAGCACTGATGTGGTACTTGATGTTTAACTCCCCATGCAACGGAGAACTGCTCTATCATTGTCTTCAGTGAAATTTTACCTAGACTATAAAGAGGGATTGATTTAAATACTTTCTTAAGTGATCATCTTAGGTGAGTCACACCTGCAAGCACCTTTGAAATACCAGTACATCAGTATTTCAGAGCAGGGAAGGATTCCAAAGCATTTCAGGAAAAATAAAATTGTCCCCAGAGCTTTGCTTCTGCAATGTTTCCCAGGCAGGAGGTCTGGTACTTATGTGGGTGGGTGTAAATCAGAAGGGCATAGGCCTTCCTTATGCTTGCAGCATGTTCCCTATCACCCACTTCTAGATGGAAGGTGCTGCAATAAAAAAACCAGCACATTTTCAGCCATAACTCTGTATTCTCCTTTGTGGTCTGTTTATCTTACATGGATTGTATTTTAGTATGGTCTTTTACAAACTAACAGGCACTATACTTACCACAAATATAAACCAGGAACTAAATATCTCCATCTATATAACTAATGAAGAGGGCCAAAATATTTTATATCTTACAGTTTGAAACAATTCATTAACAATAGCTCATGCAACTGGAAATAACTTAATGGCTGATTTCTTCATAGTTCTGGCATTTCTAAATATTTGTGTGCTTATAACTCCAGGCAAACACACTGCAATACTCAAATCTGCTCTGTGTTCTTTTATGCCGCAGTGTATAGTGTGATCATGTATGTAAACCTCATGTACATGCCCATATTTCCCAAATCATAATATAAATTTCAAAGCTGTAAATTAGGTTTATACTATGCTTCTGAATGTAGCTGAACTTTGTGCATAAGAGTGACATCATTGTTTCTGGAGTAACTACCTTACATGAGAAGATGAGAATCAGAAGCAGACTTTTAAGAGGAAAATATCAAACAAAATACATGGTTTGAACACAATATATGATGCTTTTGGGTGCTATAAACATTTTATTGTTACTTGTTTGGGAAGAACTGCATAACTCACTAGGGCTACATAACTTGTGAATAATGCAGCCATCTCAAAATCTAGCAGATTTATCAGTCACGGTGTTCAAATCAAAACCTGGGATCTCATTTCCTCCTCAGCCCTTATAAATTTGACCCGGTGTTTAAAAATGACCCATCTGCATGTGTTTCCTTACATTTACGTAAGGCACAACTTGGATTAAAAAATGTAACCTGATGGAATATTTCAATGCCAGAGCACTAAGACCTAGTTGCAATTTCTATTTTATAGAAACATAGGAAAACTTTCTCTAATAGTAGTAATTACAGGAGAAGAGGGCATTTCAGTTAGAGATTTTCAGCTAGAAATTACCAATTGCTCGTATTATTTATTCGGCATAGACAGTAACTCATGTCTCAATACTGCCACTACACCGAGCCTCACTCTTTGACACGGGGCCATATTTCATCCTCCATTTAGAGGCAGCAGAGAGAGGCCCCAGATGGTGATTTTCGTGGGTTGCCTGGACACTTGGTGGCAGAGACTCCCCCCTGCCATTCAGTGCCGCGCTGCCCCACCAGCCGCGGCACCCTCTTGCCCCTTCCGTGGAAGGCTCTCCAGGGCAGCGGTCACAGCACCAAGCCTGGCAGAGTTCAAGAAGCATTTCAACAATACTCTCAGGCACATGCTGTGACTCTTGGGTATTGTCCTGTGAAGGGGCCAGGAGTCGGACCCGATGGTCCCTGTTGGGTCCCTTCAAACTCGGCATGTTGTGTTATTCTGTGAGTCTGTGACTCCGCTCGGGTAAGGCGGTGATGCCTGGCTCTAAGTCCGTGCTGCACCGATCCTTGCAGCAGCATCTCCTCTGCTAAGTGCTGCCCTGCAGAGGAGATCGCTGGAAGCCGGGCTGCGTGCCTGGCGCTTCCCGGCGCTCCCAAGGCTTTGCTTCATTTGGAAGACTTGTATTGCAAACGAGCCCTGCAGCAGCCGCGCTAGTGCATGGAGCCTGCCTGGGCGAGCAGCACAAAGCATTCGCTGAGAAAGTTTGCTGTAAATAACCCCTCTTGGGTTTTGCCTCAGCTTCACCTATTGGTTTGATTTACACAGTCTGTGGCTGATGGTGTGCCTGCTCACAGCCATCATCACCCTCTGCGTGGCCAGAGTATTTTCCTGTTGCATCCAGTTGCGACATTGCCGCTACAGGCTTGCGGTGGCCCATGTGGCGGCCGGGAAGTGGGAAAGACCCATTCCTATTGCCATACTCATTTTCTCGTTATTAATACCGCTGTTCCAAAAGGCGAGTAGAAATCTAGCCCTCGACGAGTGCCGAGCGCCGCTTTTCGGGATTCATTTTACGGCGGCACATACAGACCAGACCGCCTCTGGACGCGCTGAGAGCCGAGGGCTCCGGGGAGCCGCGGGCTCCGGGGAGCCGCAGCCGCCTCGCAGCCCACCCGGGTCTGCAGCGCCGGCGATTCCCGCGGGGTGCGGGCAGCGGGGCGGTCCCGGCGGCCGTGCGGGGGGAGCCGGGGCCGGGCCGGGCTGCGGGGCCGAGCGGGGCCGGCGCGGGTCGGAGCGCGCCCGTGGGTGCGGGGCGGTGCGGGAGGTACCGGGGGGTATCGG
>JAWWEW010000012.1:22211318-22311289 GCA_035583185.1 Anabacerthia variegaticeps | reverse complement strand
AGGATATTTATTGTAACATCTTTCATTAAACTGTAATTCTGACTTACAATATCTCTCGTGGTAGGTCCATTTCTCCTACTAGTTTGCTTTTAAACCAGCACACCTTGTAAGACACTTCATGTGTGAGCTTGACTCTAACATAATGTGCAGCAGAAACAATAAAACAAATAAATTACACTGCAGGAATTCTACATGTTTCCTTTCCTACCTCTTCTCAAAGAAACTGCAAACAAACCTCAGACAAGCCAGGCTTTGTTCCTATTCTACTGGTTTCTGCTGCCTCCTGAAAACAAGAACATCTAAACTGGCTCCTTCCTGGAGACACATTATTCACGTGGAAAGGATTTGAAGGCACACAGCTCCTTTAAAGCTGTGTTTCTGCCTGTTGCTGGGGAGAACTGTAACTGGGAGAGCGTTGGTTGGGCATTGCTGGCTCTGTGCTCCCCCAGCTCACACACAGGCTCTGCCTTCTGTTAGGCTGTTTCAAGCACAGGTAGATCTATTTTTGCTTATGAGCTGCCCCAAGACACTAGCTTAGCCTTGGCTTTGTGTATGTGTTTCTGTGCTAGTCTCTCACAGAAGTTTGGTTTCTGAGTTCATCTGTGGACAAAAATGACAAAGCTGTGTGCGTGCTTGCTTGCAATTTCAGTGTTTTTTCCTCAAGACTTTACACTTTAGAAAGAAAAAAATTGTGATTCACATAGTTTTATGTAAGAAATCTATGGCAGGTTAGTAAAACCTGCTGTTAGATCAGTCCAAGTTCTAGAATCATTCTGATTAGCTATTTACAGCTTATGTTTTCAGTTGAGTTTTTTTAAAAGAAACAATTAACAGGGCTCAGCAGTTTGTTAATTTGATTTTTCTGAAGTGTGAACTTTCACAGCTTCCAACCACATATCTGTCCCTTTGCAGGGATCTGTTCTTGATGAGGTTTTTATTATATGTGTGCTTAGGAGCTGCAGAGACACATTGTCAAGAGACCAACTGTTTGAGAATGAAAAGCTTTACCAAATCATTTTTATAATATTAGCACTTTTTAAAAGCTCAGGCTTGTCATTCTCTGTGGATCTGTGTGTGTTGGAGCTTCAGAAATACCTGTCTGCAGGGAGCAAGGGGCATTTTTTTCACTCACCAGTTCGGTTCAGACTAGCTTTCTCTCAAAGACTGGTGGAGAAATATCAATATAAAGCTATTTTTAGTAGCCTGGTTCATCTCTCAAACTTTTAGCATGTGGAGTATTTTAAAGCCTACCAGTCTGATAGGAAACTTCTTGCACCTGGTTGTGCTCGCCCATAAAGCCAGACTGATCTTTCACAGCCAGACAATTCCAAAGGGCCAGGTAGTTTTGTAGTGAAAATCTTTAAATTTGACATAATTTCTAAAAGCAGCTGAAAGTTGGAACTCTTCAAATAACAGCCTTAGGTTTGAGGTACTGTATTGATCTAAGCTTAAGACTTCTGGGCGGTATGCCAGGTTTAATTACTCTTACTTTTTGTTGCAGTTGTTGGCAAAGCAAAAGGATGTGTTCCTAGATATGTCCCTGCTTGAGTGTGTGCTTATACTGACCTGATTTTTCAGAACTGTGCATTTGGCTGCTTTTCATTAATCTTGCAACACAAGTTGTATCATAACATAGTAATTTTTTTCCTTGCTTAGAAGTCTGCAAACACTCTTTACCTAGACCTCAGATTTTGCCCTTTTCCCCTTATCATTTCCCACTCTACAAATAAAAATGTCCAGTATTCTGAGTAAGACCTCAGATAATCACCCCAAACCAACAATTCAGAAATAATAAAATTCAAACTAGCTCTTCTAAATTAATTAATAACTGAACTGGATGCTCTGCTATGTGCTCCCAGTGTAAGGAGAGTCATTAAGGAGTGGTCCACTGTAAATGCACAGCTGATGGATCCCACCAGGCTAATGCAGGCAAATTTTTTGAGATTAATTACTTAGAGATTACAATTTGTAGTATTTTGTGTGAAACATCTTGGCCAAAGCAATGCTATGGCCAGTTTTCAAGGCTCTCTTGAAGAGTCCTGTTTTGTCAGTGTGAAGTGCCAAGCAGGGCCTGTTCTCTAACACTCACTGAGCACTCCAGACTGACGTATCTTCAGCAACACCACCTTGTCAGCTTTATGCTGCATCTTTAAAGAAATCTGTGCTGGGAGGAATTTGGAGTTCATTAGCACTATAGGGGCTCTAGGTGGCCAATAACATGTGATCTGCAGATGTGAATTTGATTCTGCCTAATAGAACAGGTGCTTCTAACCTGGTGTGACTGGGGCAGCACGGCTTGGTAAGTGTGCTGAGGCCTCTTCCCTGCAGGAACTGGTGAAAGTCTTTAGTTGGGTATTAGAATATGAACTGGACGGGGTCATATTACCTCTTGAGAAAGCACTGCTAGAGAAGATTATGTTATAACTGGGGATCATTACGATACTGCCCTCCCCCTGGGCCATCTGTTCCTTCTAGGAAGCAGGAAGAGATTAGCCTCCTCTTCTGGCCTCTTCCCTCATTGATTCGAGGCGTTAGTCTTAATGGGTTTGGTCTGCAGTCAAGCAGAAGCTTTTGGCTGCCTGTTGTAGAAATTGGAGGAGCGTAGCCTGGGACCTGTTTTCTAGAAAGTAATTCAGGATATGCAGGCCTGGAGTTACTTAAGAAAACCTCCTCATGGGCTCATTTCATTGGTGGAATTGATGTGCCTCATCTGAATCACATTCGTACACAAAGCCCTGGCTTCTGGCTGTCATCGGAGTCCTTGGTGACTTCTGGCCAATGTGTTCCCATCCCACATGTTAGTCACAGCAGTAACAAGCAGAGCCACAGAAGGATCATGATAGAGATTAGTCAAAAGGAGTTGTGGCTGTGGTATTCTAGTTACTTTGACCTGGAAACCAAGAGTGACTGTAATGATAGAACACACCTCCTTTTGAAGTTTGCTTAGAAATATCTGTCTTATCAAATCTGTCACACACGTTCAGAGTCTCTCTACTGTCAGTCCTGCTGTGTTTTACTGGTTCTGGCTTTTGTGCAGCTTGGAAAGTCAGTCATAGAACCAAAATCATTGCTATGTCTCTATTTTAAACATCCAGTTATGTGGTGGCAGATTTGTGGTAGTAAGGCTTTAAATAGGTCATATTTTGCCAGTGAACACTTGAGCTTGTGTTTGCTTTAGAAAGCCAAAGTGGCATAGTTTAACTCCACGAAGTTTTGTTTATGCTGGTATTTCCACAAAGTATTAGAGAGACAGGATTGACTGAAAATGTGCTTTGTCAAGCAAGGAAGAAGCATGGTCTTTAATTCCTCATAATCACAGTTGTGATAGCTGCCAAGTCATGATTTTTTTGATGGAATTTTGCTTGATGTGGAGGGAAGGAAATGATATTCACACATGAGAAGCAAATATCTTTATAAACTAAGATGTTAATGTGTTCAGAGAGTCAATGAAGTATAGGAGGAACACAGAGTTTAAGTAGTCCATTACAATTTCACTTGTTTTTCAAATGGTAGATGGCCTTAAAAACAAACAAGAAAACCCCTTCTGCTTTTTCTAAAGGAGTTGAAGTAGAAGGCTAAGGAAAACATACCCACTAGCATAGATGTGAGGTGACACAGTTTCAGTAATCGCTGTTTGATGTAGTTTTGTTCCCCTTTCTATTTCTGTAACAGAGTTTCTGCTGGAAATCCAGACTTGAGAATCTCTTTGAAGAGTCCTTTGGAGATTATTGTCACAAAGACACGGAGAGCCTTAAACACCTCTGTACTGCAGCATGTCAAGTTTGAGATCTGAAAAGGATGCTTCACATAGTCTTGTGTGTTACTGCCTAAGGAGGAGCTATTTTCCAATGCATGTCTTTTGGGTCTGAGATATCTCATGAGTGGAAAAAGTGTTTTCAGGAAAGGTCCATGCAGACAGAGGTCATCAGAGAAAAAGCACATCATATACTTAATAGGGTTTAGTTGATTCTACTTTTATTAGGTGCTGTACATTCCTGTGCTTAGCCTCAGAAGCACAATGCACTATACTGGATGTGTTTCATCCCTACAAATTGATGAGTGGGACTAAGGGGATTACATCTCCTGTGTCTCTGTTCCAGTGATGCATCCCATAGGGAGTAAGAAGCTCCTGCTGTTCCACCTCTACCTGTAACCTGAATTTTTTTAGCAGTACTGATTATATCGCTCTTTCATCTGTGTATCTAAAAGCCTCTCACAAATTTGTAGTAAATAACACCTGGTGTTAGATTAATTTCAGACTTCAGGTCTGTGACTTCATTGCAGCCTCTGACTCTTAAGGGGTCTGTCTTAAAGTTGGCTTTAACCATAAGTCTCAGACTTACATGTTAGTGTACAGACCTTTCCTGCTCACTCACTTTGTCTCTTTCAGAAGCAACTGGTTTTTTAGCATGTTATTACTGCTTTGCTCTATTCTTCCCTTCCTTCCACCCTCTTAATGGTAAATTCTACATTATAGCTCACCTATGTTTTTATAGAGGAAATATTTCACAATTTCCTGCCAATTTAAACAAGAAAACAGTTATTTGCAATTAACTTTTTATGGTCTGACTCTGTGCTTTACTTCATAACTAATCTCCCGCCTATTAAGCAGAGATTCCTTGATTACACCTCACTGCAGATTGAAATGCTGTCATTGTTTTTATGGAGCTCTTCTATGTGAGGGGGGAACCTCAGCTTCCTGAGCAGCCTTTGCATCTTTGTTTTTAACATAGACCAAATTTCCTTTTGCTTAATGTCAGTCTTGAAGTACCAACAAGACAATTTAAGATTTTCTATACCAATAGCATTGCTTAGAGTTTTGAAATACCTGGTGACTTTGCACTGTCTAATCTCAGATATACTGAAAGGGACCTTGTTTCTGAAAAAGTGCTAAAGACATGAAAGTGCTTCTGCTTACACATATTGGAGTTACTCTACATATTAGCCTTAGTTCTTGTGTTAATTAGGCACACTGATGTATAAGATATCCAATTACAGCAAAATACTCAGTGACTCTTAAAAGATTTTGTGAAGAGCATTGCATAGGTCATTCCTTTTTTATCTTAAATAGCTTAAATAAAAGTATTTTTTGAATTTTTTCCTTCAGTTCTCTCAAAAAATGAAAGCATCCAAACAAATACTGTAAAAATGGAATAGACTTTTTTGTTTAAACAGACAGCTCTTGCTGCCATGACCCCCTTGCTCTCCAGTTTTAGTTAGGATACCTGTGACCCTATATCAAAGCACTGGGGAAAAAAATCAATGCCTCATAGCTAAGACAAACAGCAGCTGCATGCTGACTCACCAGTTTCCTGACAGGTTTTGCTTTCCTGGTGGAGTTAGACAAAGTACAAGGAGCACAAGAATCGCTGAGTATAATCATAATCAGTCAACCATCCCTTCTGTTAGCATGCCTTAAATCACAAAAGACAGGATTACCTTCTTCTGTTCTTTGCCTCTTCTCTTGCTGCCTGTACCTTCGAAAGAGAAAAGACAGATGCGACATGGGTAGTTGTGCAAGGAGGAAGATTGAACAGATTTATCCTGGCTGCTGAAGCAAGTACAGCAGGGGTCATTTAGATTAAACCCCCCATTAAGGGGAGTACTTCATCCATGGCATACTGCACAAGAAAGAGATACATGTGCACAGCAGCCCTTCCAGCTAAGGAAATGCCTCGGCATCTTTTCTAGAGGGGCAAAACTAGAGCTGCTTCTTCGGAGTATGAGTGAAGTTGCCATCATGGATTATACTGCTGTGGCTGGTGGTGTCATTTACAACACATCCAAAATAAATTATGGCGAGCCTTTTTAGGCCTTGAAGATTTCCTTTGGTGTATTTGGCTAGATTTTCATATATCTTTCAGAATGCCAGCATCTTTCTCTGTGTATGTAGCCTGGCTCCAGTAGAGCCTTCGACCTGGACAAAGGCTTCATGGTATGTCGTGAGGTCCTGTATTTTTAACAACCGTATTGTGTTACACGTATCACGACTCCAACTGTTGGGATCAGTGCCTTTGATTTTGAAATGGAATATTACACTAGAGACTAATGACTCAGTATTGCCTTTCATTATTCAAAGAATTATTTGGGCACAGCATTTCATTCTGTTCCTTTTCTTGGACTTTGCAAATAGGCTTTTTCTGAGTAATGTGTTATTTCTTTGTAATTTCTGAACAACCCTTTTTTTCCCCATTCCCTGAGCTAACACTTTTCCTCCAGGTTGGCATTATCTTGTACCTTGATGGCTTCAATACTATCTTCCTGCACTTGATAAATTAAGTCTTCCCCTTTCCCTTTAGAGATCTTTTGCTGCCTAACCCTTCTCACTCTCATAAGTTGGATTTTTACTTGGGGGCTCTTTTTTTTCTGATTCCTGAAGAGCTCCTTTTTTAATAGGTCAGAAAATTTTAGTCTTACAAAATTAACTATGCCTACATCAGAAACAACTGTTAATCTCAAGAGTCAAATTCTATGCAGTCAATGCACTTAAATATTTTAGGTGAGGTATTACTGTCTTAGGAAGAGCCTCTTAACATGACTCAGAAAGGGTTGTTTTCATGACTGACTAAATTGGACAAAGCTGACACCTGTTTATGCAGCCATTCATAACAAATAGATATTAGAGAAACTTGAAATTTTTGCCTTGCTATTTTCAGCACTTTGCAGTGTCCAGTTTTCAACCCTGGGTGTTCAGAAGTCAGTCAAGCTCCAAGCAGAGTGCACCAGCAGTGTATATGACCTTCCTTTTCTGTCTTTATGGAAATGACAGCTCCAAATATTGAAATGATAAAAACCACTGAATGACACATGGGTTTGAATTTCAAAACTAACCCTCTCCTTGACTGCTTCTAATAAGACAGGGCTGTTTGTAGGTGATCTCTTATTTGTGACTTGGATGTGTCAAGAGGGGACTGAAAAACAGCTGCCACAATTGTTTTGGTATGAACTCGAGTTTGCTTGTGTGTCTTGAGGACTGATGTGACTGCCACCAAAAAGGGAGTTGTGGGAAGTTGTTCAGTGACAGGAGGAACTGTATTTAACTTCTGGTTGTAAAAGGAGCGTCTGAGGTTGGGACAGAAGAAAAATGAGATAGTCCACAACTGAGGATGAGGGAAGAAGAAGAAACCATACATACCTTGTGTTGATTAGGGTTTTCAGGTATTAGATGTTTTGTTAGTTACTAAGAAAGATTTTTGCTAAATAACCATTAGCACTTCCATCTTAGTGAAGATATAGTTTTAATTTCTTGCCCTTCTTTCCACCAAATTTCTTTGCCTTAGGAGTTCTGTAGGATTTGGCCCCAAAACTGTGTATAATTATTTAAAGGAATAATATTGGACTACATCATGCAAGAAAAATACTTAGAAAGTCTATTGTGAATCAGTACAGTTTGGGAGACAACTAGCTTAGTAAATTCTAAAGGCATTTGTCCTTGACTTCTAAAACATATTTAGATTTTTTAACTGCTAATTGCAAAGAATGGTTTGTTTCGGGTGTTTTTTTAGTATGATTTAGGCAACTCCTCAGAAGAACGATTTGAAAGAATAATAAAAGTTTTGTGTAACTTTTCAGCTTTTTTTCTCAGTTTTAGCTGCCTTTAGATAACTGAAGAGGTCATGGATTTGCCTTCAGCTAGTCTGAAGGTTTCCCATGCTGTGACATGCTGCTTGTAGCAACTTCTGTGCACAGTGACGCATTAAAGAAGAAAGATGTCTTTCCCTGAAAGCCTGATCAAAGCTCACAGGAGGTCTCAAAAATCAGGATTAGTTCTTTGAAGTGGTTGAACTTTTAGTAGTGGCTGTAACATAGAAGTTTTCCACAGTCCTTTCTGTTTCCTCAGTGTGGGACACAGGACCCTGCGTGGTGTGGTAAACAAGTGGGTCAGTGTGGCCAGCCGTGGTGGTGCATGTGAGGACAGAATCACATCTCCCTGCTGGCGGAGTGTCCTGCAGCGGCCGGCTCGCCGAGCAGGGCTCCAGCTCTATCGCTTTCGTGGGCCTCTGGCTCACAGTCTGTAGCTGCCAGGTCTTCCCTGAACACCCTTTTCCTAGAAACAGTACTAAGATTTCTCTGGGTTATTCTTACACCAGTGGTTCTTATCTAGGTGTTAACCCGCCTATGACAGCAGCTCCTGGGAAGAAATATTCCCCTAGTTAGCTGAAGTGTTTCCACAGTGCTTGTAGAAGTAGCTGCCAGCAGGGGTAATACACTTGTTTTGTCTGAGCCTCTGAAATGGGTTGGTGAAAACAGTTGGGTTTAATAGGATTCCACCAACTGGAAAGCAGGTGGGAAATTGTCCATCCCTCTTCAATCCCAGCAGAATGCCCAGCCAGGGATATGGAAGTTGGGCATTACAGAAGCTGGATTACTACCCACATCATTGTGTACTTCAGGGAAGTTAACAGAGACTGTTCCTAATCCGGCTGTCTGTCCCAGCTTGCTCAGGCAAGTTTCATGTTTGTTTGACAATTCTAAGACTAGGTTATGCACACTATTTGCACAGCCAGCTTTTATGGTGCTAAACTGTAAGATGATCCCTGCATATGAGGGGCTGCTGGGTCCTGTGAGTGTTCAGCACAGGTTTTATATTCCTCCCAGACAGCTGAGCTCATAAGTGCTCAGCTCCTCTCATGACACCTGTGGGAACCACGTGTTGCTCCCACCCTCTGCCACCAGAGCTGTTCAGAGAGCTTCTCCTTTGTGCCTGAGCCAGCACAGCAACATGTGAAGGAAGCAGCAGCACCAGCAAACTCTCTTGGTGCATAAGAAGGGAAGATACTTGCTATACCTGTGAGTCTGTCTTTGTGGATAGCCCAGGCATCATCTTTAAAAAGCAGCAGAGGACTTTTCATACCCAGGGAAAGTGCTCCTTGCCATCTGAAGTGAAGTGTTTTAACAACAGTTATTTTTTATATCTGTTACATGGTGTCACTCCGGAGCTCTTTTGAAATAGGTTGCCTGCATAAGAAATGGAGACATGTTTGTATCCCATTGGTTTCCCAGCCTTGAAACCACAAGTGACAAAACCATTACCTGGCAAAGGTTTGTAAGAGCTGTTGTTCTTGAGGAGCATATCCTTGGGATGTGTATGTGTGTACATTCTGTTCCCTCAAATTCCTCTACTGTGTAACTGGTAGTCCCTATGCCATGCTGAGCTGGGATATTGCATATTCTTTTTATAAATGCAGAAACAGAGGCAAAGGTTCAACTGCTGACCATGGGATGTGGCAGGACACCAAATCTAGGATGACAATTATGTGCATGTTGAGCGCTCATCCATGTGCTTGCACTAGTAGGTTGTGTCTCACCACAACCACAGCATTCTACAGCATAGCCCTTCCTGTCTTGGGATCTGCCAGAGGAGTGAGTTTGGACTGGACTGTGTGAACAAGGCAACTGTGAGAAGATTTCTTGTCATTCAGACACAGAAGTAAAGATATTCTAAACTGGTTTTCTAAATGTCCCGAAACAAATGCAGAAGTAAATCTTTCTGCAGACTGTCCACAGCACAACTACTTCTCCCTGAGGCTTTCTATCAGAAGGTCTCTGATGAGAGCATTTTCTTTCTTGTGCTTTAGCTGGCGTTGGAGGGGGAAGACTTAACACATTTGAGGTGTAGTTGTACTGTAATGACATATAAATCACAATAGGAGGGTGCAACTGCAATTTATAAAGTGTGCTGATGATCAACAGTTCGTCCTGAATGCTGCATGGTTTGCACTTAGCTGTAATAAAGCACTGGTTGTCAGTTCTCACCCACCTGGAAATCTTGCAGAAATTGAAGGATGGATTCTTTGAACATTTGGGAGATGTGGGATGCTTGGTCTGCCAAATACTTCAGGCAGGATGGGTCCACCCCTTTCCTAATTAGGATATTTCCTGACTTCAGAAGTTATTTGGGGATGTCGTGAAAAGTCTGGGTTTTTTTTGGATTGAAGCCTGGCCAATCCCAAATCTGGAAATAACTGTTCATGAGAACAGAAAGAACAGTTATATTTGTCAACTCTACTGTTGTGAGTGAAATTTTTAGAGACTCCTTCCTGGTGCAGAACAGATCTGAGACCAGCTTTGTCTTATGGAAGTTACGAGTATTGCTTAAACACCAAGGCATTTATATGGCTCTTTATTCCTTCTTTTCATGGGAATATGTGGTTATGTTGGGATGTTTGTGGAAGTTTAAACTAACCAAGTTAAAATACAGGCATTAAGCTCAAGCAGGATGCTCTATCTGTGTGAACCATGACATCTTGAATGATTCTGAAAATAATCTTGTAATCTGTGCTAAAACCACCCTAGTAGAGACTGGAGCCAGAATTCAAGAATTCCACAGGTGTCACCTCTTCAGTTCCTGCATGCTTCGTGATTTACTCAATAGTGCATACTGCTGTAACATCCCTGTCTCAAGAAAAACCCTTTTTCATGTGAAGTGATCTCTCTGGGGCCAGTGAGGAGAGAATACAAGGGGGAAATGACTGGGCGTTAACAACTTCCCGCAGGATAAAGCACAAACAGTCCTCCCTTCAAACAAATCCACTTACTGGGTGTGAGCAGCAGCTCTGAATCGTAGTGTATTTCTGCAATTAAGAATACAGGCCTCATGCTCCAGAAAATAGTTAAGCAAGTGTTTATGGCAGTGAGGGAGCCGAGAGTAGGAATTGGTTATCCCAATTCATTCTAGTTATTTGCCTTTCTTTCCCCTTCTAGTTATAACTAATTTAACTATGACTAATACTTAAAGCTGTGACTATACTGAATGTCACATAATCTTTTTTATTTTCCAACCTTCTTGATGATGCAAGTTGAAACAAAGGCCTAGTTGTTTAAGCTTCCTTTAAGCTCTATAAAAAAGTTCATGTGCTTCTAAGCCATGCTTTTAAATCACACCTCCAAACCTGTATGCGAAAGCTGCAGGCAAGTTTTAAGAATTTCATTCTTCATTCTGTTCAGCACACAGCTAATAGCATCACAAGGGAGAGAGGAGGAGTATAAGCATGGGAATTGTACTTTAAGAGCTTTGTTTGGATAGAGATGGAGGTGAGACCAGTGCCTTGGGGTCAGGTAAGGAAGTTTTTCCCCCCAGGTCTTGATCAATGCAGAACATGCTTAATGTGTTAAAAGCTCATATTCCTCTGGTCAGTACTCTCAGTGCTCCTCTGGGGTGACAGATGTCCTCTCTAAAATGCAACTGTCAGTATGGCACTAAACAGACCCCTATTTGTTTTGCAGCCTTGGTTGAGCATGTAGGGAACTGAGCTGTGCAAATGGCCAAGTCATTGGTGATGTTATAACACTTCCTTTGATGGATTCTGATTTCTCCAGGTAGCCTCTCCAGCATGGCTAAGTGTTCCTCTGCTCTTTGTAAATAGAACAGTGATAAATGGGTAAAATGGGACAGAGGTACAGAGCATGTCACTGCTGTTGGAGTGTATCTAGAACTGCGTCAGAACTGCAATTCTGCAATCCAGGAATCATCTCACTTCGGTTCTGTGATTCAAGGACTATCCAAACATGTATGCACGTGGTCCTTGGACACAAGAACCAAAAATGTTTAACCTCCACTTACTCAGATTAGAAAAGTTGCCTCAAAGGCACGCAAAATGGGGAGTTGGAGAAACGTGGCCTTTGAAGTGAGGCTTTTGGACATAGTCACAGTGGGTGTTACTTCAGTAGCTTGGGCAGGTGCTGGGTGCTCTTGTTCTTCCTTTCCTTTGTAATGGCACTGTACAGTTCTGAAGAAGTTTTTATAAAAACACTGAATTATAAGCTAGCCCAGGACACAGGAGCAGTTTTCCTGTGTCTGTTGGCAGGAAGACAAAAAGAGACACTGTGTTAGTCCCAGAAATAAACATGGATCTGGGCTTTAAATGTGAAGTTCATCTTTCTCAGCATTTGTGCAGCTTTGATTCCTTTACAGCTCATTAAAGCTCCCCTTGGTTGGGAGAAGGGAGGCATCTCGAGGACAAGCTATTTGGGGTATGACTCCATTGACAAGTTAGTGCAAGGTGAGGGTGTGGGATGCTGCCAGGTTGTTGCTCACCCTGCCTTCTCCCATGGAAGTGTGCAATGTTTCAGTCTCAGTGGAAATGGAGAAGCCACTTCACACCTGCTCTATGATAAATCCATGCCCACGGGTTTCAGTATATAAGTGGCATGATAGAAATGTGCATGACAACATACCTTCAAATATTACAGTGTCAAACCTATTGTGTTTGGGTCGAGAGGTACTGCAGTAATGCAGCCTGCCTCAGAGGGGCAAGTTAGTGAAATCTCTGCCACGTTCTGGAGTCAGAAGTATTTGGTGTTTCTTTTGCTTGCTACAGCAATCTCTACCAGGGGTAGGAACTGTGCCATCACAGCATCAGTTGTGCAAGTATTGTACAGAGCACTCATGCATTAACTCTGTGTCTCACACACTGGAGCAAACATCATTTGACAATTTTTAATTTTTTTAAAACTATTTGATGCCATCTTCCCTTCCCTTTTTATCTCTGTTCCTCTGCATGAGGAAAAAAAGAATTGTGATTGCTGGCACTCACAAACTCTCAACCAGGGAAAGATGGCATTGGTTTAATTTTGCTGAAAGCCACAGAACTAAGTGAACCTGTCATGAGATTCTTAGCCACTTCTGAGGAAAGTCTGGGTTTAGTTTCAACAATTTAGTAATGAAATTGAAGCATGGATAACAGTTGTGGTTCGCAGTCTCAGGAGAGGTACATTAACTGAAGGTCTTCATTTGCAGCTCTCTCCTGAGAGAGCTCTGGTGGCAGTGGGAGAGATGAGAGCTGGAATGGGGCTCATCCAGCTGCCAGGGATGAGGTGTCTCACTGAGGAGCTGTTGTAGGATTGATCTAACCTGGAGTGGACAAAAGAGGACTCTGAAAGAGTCTGACAGAAATAAGGGTTGGGCTGTCCATGCAGGCTTGTCACTCAGCAAAGCTGGTCTCACTGGCAACAAGACAGAGGCTCCGGTGCCATTAATCTTTGTCTGGCCTTGTGGGGCAATACTGCTTGGGTTTCTGTGCTGCATCCAGTTGCATCCTGGTAGAAAAAGAAGGCAGAAAGAGCACACTGGAAGGAACCTTAGTCATCTGCCTTCAGGCCTTTTTTCTGGCTTAATTTCACATGGCTTCAGTGAGGATGCACCATTATTCAATTAATGTGTAGGTTGCAGTCTCAGACAGGTTGTTTTCTGGTTTGGACTAGTCTACATCCAACTTCGTTTTCGTGAACAGAGAGGTGTGGAAGGTTTAGATTGTGGAAAACTTTGTCAGGCACCACACACATGCCAGAGGTACTGAAAAAGGTTTTGATCAATGGCTTTGAGGAAAAACCTTCTTGGCACAGGTTAATCTTTACATGAATTGCTGTACATGAGCAGACTGCTGCCCAATTTCTGAGCCTTCCAGCCCTGTAATTTTATGGTATACAGACATAATGTTTAGCTTGATCAGGTTCAGCAGCTCTTATCTGTTCAGTCAATCCTCAGCAAGAAACAACAAAGGTGTCTTTTAAACTTTAGGAGTTTGGTTTTCTGTTTGTAGGATTTTTGAGTAAAGGAAGAAATAGTGATGCTCTCAGTAGTGAGAAGAGTTACTGCTATTTTTTTTGTTTAACTGAGAAATTTAGTGTGAAGTGCAAGAGTATGGTTTATTCTTTCATTTCATCTTCCCCTCCTTCAGAGAACAGATGTTGGAATTATGCTTATGTCATTCCAGTGCTGAACACTTGCCTTAAGCAACAGCATTACTGAAAAAAGAAAAAAAGGAAAAAAAAGAGAATGAGAAGCTTTATGCCATGTACGAATGTGGACCTGCATGTCTGGATTTTGGCAGGAAAGGAGGCGGGAAATACTTTATTAGAAACTTTGTCCAAAGAATCTCTAATGGCACAATTTAATTATGTTGGCAGGGGGCTTTGGCAAGATGCTCGGGCTTCCATCATGTGGTGACAGCCTATCTCTAGGTGTGCCAATTGTCGCCTCTTGCCCTGCATGCTGATGTTTCAAGAGAACAGGGTTTGCTGAATGGGAGCACAGAGGTGAAAACTAAATAGAGCAACATTTTCAACTCCAGCGTGGTCTACTTGGGCATGCAGCACACTGCCTTTTCCACAGGGATTTGTGTGTTCTGTGGACTGTACTGAACTGAAATTAAGCATTTGCAAACATCAGTTGTAGCATCCACTGTACGAGTCTGTTTACCTGTGTAGATAAGCATGTAATGACTCATTGTTCTCAAGCTTTTCCACGTGTTCTCCTCTATGGCCCGTTCAAAGTCTGTACAGAAGGAGTCATCAGTGCTGTGTGATAACACTCTCGTGCTTCTGCTGAACTCTGCTGGTGTCAGTTGTCCTTTCAGAACCCAAGGGCACAAACTCCTTCAAACGTGTCTCAAATTAAACTCGCAGGAATCTCATGACTTTGAGTGTGGTCCTGACTACTCTCAGTTATGAGCATTTCTCTCTGTTGTTGCTAACAAGAAATGCAGACCTGGGACTGAATTTGAGTCAGGGCCATTTGAACCTTGCATATAAACACTACAGATACACCTACCAGGCTAAAGAGAAATCACACACAGAATTTCTTCCCAGGTCCCTTGGTATCTTTTCTGCAGGTATCCTGCCAGTCGAGAATTGAGTCTTGCTCCCTGTCTTTTCTTGAAGGTTGTTTCTTTCCTTGCCTGTATTACATGATTTCATTTTTCAGTCCTGATTTCCTTTCAAACATTTCCCTTGCTACTGGTTGTAACTTCATTCTCAGAAAGTCTCATTCTGCAAGACTCTTGAGGGACATTGCTCCAGGACCAGGAAGGATAATGTTACTCCTGCTTTTTCTCATGATTTCAGTACCTGTATTTTGATACTTGCTTTGGAAATAACCTTTATTTCATGCAAACCTGCCCAAGCAGAATTGGTAGCTGAAGAGCTGCTTCTCTTACAAGTGTTTTAATAAGATGTGGTGCAGCATGTTTGTGAGGTTTGCAAAACCATTTGGCGTGGCTCCTGTGTCTGCTTGGACTTCCCTCAGACACAAATGTTTACGGAATGGGTTTGATTCAGCTTCACCTTTAGTTGACCCAAACTGGGTATGTTTTAGCTGAAGCCAGTTGTGTAACCTTGCTGCAAATAAGGATAGAAGTTGATATAAAAAAGTCAACTGTTCTAGGACACTTGAGAACACTAAATTCCACTTGTCCCAGTGTAAGTTTCATGGAGTTGCCATCCTTTTCTGCCCTTCTGGTTTAGGAGGAACTAAGGAACGTGACTGCCTGGCAGCCATGGAGCTGCAGAGCTGGCACCTGCTGAGTTACTGAGTTTTCCAAAGCTGTTCCTAACAAAATATTTTATGACATCCAATGATCAGCCCAAGCACACAGTAAAAATCTACCACATTTATTTTTATTTCTAGGTCATAAAAAGAAAAATAGGCACATTATATGCCATGTATATATATAATGTATATAAATGCATTTAAATGGGAAACAAGCAGCTTCCTCATCTTTCATAGGGTGCTATGGTTGTTCACTCTTCACTTGCAAAAGAGCAAAGGTCCTGAAACAAGCAAGGAGGGGCCAGGAGGAAAAGCTTCACTAACAGAGCCAGCAGCATTTGGTGCCTGCTGCCTCATCTTGTTTTAAAGGTAATCTGCTCTCTTGTTGTCAGTGGAACAGAATTATCTTATCACCCTTGGCTAATACTTTGACAACCAAATGAGGAGAGTAGGAAACGAGCTAACACATCTATATGTTCCCTCCTGGAGATAATGGAAGCAGGAAGCCTAATTCAGAATTTTCAACAGACTATAGAGAGCTGCTCTAAACCATGAGGGCTTTGGTGGGATTCCAAATGAGGGGTAAAGATGCTCTGTAAGATAGAATTAAATTTTCTCCTGTGGATGTTGTCACCTTCTGTATGGTCTGATGGGGAGTTTTCATACTGTTTGTAGGTGGAAGCTGCTGTCTGTCTGTCTGGAGTAAGTTATGCCAAGCCTATGTCAGTGATAACATTTTAAATGGTGACTCCCTTTTAAACAGTGCCTCTGCTTTTGACAGTTTATTAAAAATTCCATTCTTCCCTTCCCCAGCTATCAAAACAAGGTGTTGGTGACCAAAATGAAAGTAATTGTATTTCCTACCTGGTGGCTCAAAGACTATATGACAATTTATGAATTGTTCAGTGAGTTTAAAATAATCTTTTTGTTGTGTGATAAAACAAATAAGGTATCACAGAGAACAGTAGTGACAGAAGCTCAGACAGATATTTAATCTTACAGAAATTAAGTTTGGACCTTTCTCTTTTTTAAGCTTTGCATGTAATATTAAAAATCAGTGTGTTTCATCTCGCTTTCTTAGAAAGTATGCAAATCTAATGTAGAAAAAGAAATTGGTAGAGCTAAGAAGTACCCTTTTGTAATGGCAATAAAGTGATGAATTCTAGAAAAGAGGAATCAGAGGGACTATTGCATAGTGGGTACTTTTTTTGAGTTAATAATTGGGAACTGGGTTAAAATTCTCTGAAACTTGTGGTCTTACTTTCCTGTGGCATTCTGGACTACTTGCACTTTGGAAATGTGCATTAGTAGTGAGTTGCAAGCAACAATTTAATTTGTGGGGTTTTTTCTATATTTTCCTCGCTATTCACAGAATATCATAAAGTATGCTCTCTACCTTACTGATATGTTTTTAGGCAGAATTACTACTGAGAGTAGGCTTGGAGTTATGCCACTGAAATCACAATATACTTGTGTTTTTTCCTGCCTTGAAAGAGCTGCTGAATATCACAGAGCACCACTCCCTTAATAATTGAAAATCCCAAATACATTGGTCTGATTTTGGTTTTTTTTTTCCCTTGCTTTAATTTCTTTTTCCTTTTTGTTCTCTGAGGTTGCCATTTCTTATTGTCTGGTATCTTCTGTCAATCAGTTTTACATATGAAAGTGTAAAATACACTTATTTTTATGTACAATACTCAGAAGGGAGCAGGGCCAGTGCCTTCCCTGTTCCAGTCAAGCCCTGACTAACCCCCGAGGTTTTGGCAGGTGCTCTCTAAGCAGTCAGCAATGCTAATGGCAAAGGTTGGGAGCTCATCTGTGAAGTGACAGGGTAAATAACTCACAGGTGATTCTTACTTGTCTGCTGCATCTTCCCTACAGGCCTTTGTTCTTAAGTCATTTGATTTTCTATAGCAAATACATCAAGGAGAAAAGTGCTTTCTAGCTTTTTCCTTTGAGTTCCCACACTGCTGTGGGGAGGATGGGGAGAAGAGTTAGGCATTGTTTCTTCTTTTTAATTAGGTCACTGATTTCACTTTCAGAGAAAGTGTTTCAGCTGTTACTAAGTCACTGGCAGATCTGCAAAGGTAACTTTGTTTGATTTTGGTTCATTTTATTGTCCAGACAGATACAGTAGTTGCAAGGGGAGAGAAAAGTCCTTAAAAATGAAACTGCATTCAGTGATCTTGGCCTTATATGTCCTATGAAAGTGTTTATGCTTGACACTGTGGAATGGGTTTTTAAAGCTCTGTGTTCTGGGTGGATTCTTGCAATTCAGCAACAGTGTAAGGCAGTGAGTACAGACCATGAACTGTCCCCTTTTGGAATAAGAGTTTCAAGAATTAAATGTAAAAGTGTTGGGACAAGAAGTGCGGGCATGGCAAGAGAAAAGGGCTGGCAGAGAAAATGAACTCATTGGAAGGGGATGCCTTGCAGCTCATAACCAAAAGCTGGCCCATCTCCATCTGCCATGGCACTGCTTTGGCCTCATTACCCCTCTGTGCCAGTGGGCACTGGGGAGCTCCTTGCACTGAGGAGAAGGCACCCAGCAACTAATGCAAAGCCTTGGAAAGGAATGGATGAGTGTGTGTGTACAGATATGGTGAGAGCACTTTTAGCCATGGTTGTTTCTAAGGGAGGTGAGGAGAAACCGTGAAATGAGAGAAGAAAAGGAAGGGAGACATTCTTTATTCCCCAGTGATTCACTACCTAAAAAAACTGCAAAATGTGAGTGTGCCATGCAGCTGCTTTGGGAAGTTAAAAAGGCTCAGTGATTCAGTTTGTTTTAGTTGAACAATGAAAGGAAAAACAACTTATTATCTTAATAAACCAGTTCAATACTGTGTAGTAAACCCTTTACAACTGCCATCATGTTTCCTCATCCCAGAGGTACAAAACCTTTTGTGTCTGTGCAACATTGGCAATCACCATTTAATGGATTTTCGGGTTGGTATATGGAAAATCAGAAGCATTTAACAATTCTTGCAAGTATGTTTGTGCTGATATATTGAAAATGTTTTGTCTGCAGGTGTATTTGGGTTACATTAGCAATTGTATTTCCAAGGACTATGCTGAGATGTGATTGGTGTCACCTCAGATGTGCAGGGAGAAGGCAGAGAAGCAGGATGAGGTGAGGTTTTTGGAGGCCTGTTTTCTTTTGTCAGAGCTTGTTTCACAAGCAGAAGGTAGCCAGGGCTTGTTATTTTGTTGACTGTGTCCTCTTCTCTGCTGTACCCATGTGCAGAGGAAGTGGAAATTTCACATTTGGTTTTTCTCACTTTTCAGTCCTTGGCTGTGTCAGCTTCCTTTCAAAGCCTGTGTTTGCATGGAAGGCTGTGTGATATAATCACTGCTGTTTGAGTGGGTGTTTTAAAGGGATTCTTCTCTAGGTTATTGCTCTGCTCTTATGTGGTTCATATAGTTCAATTTTTTACATTTTTCAAGTGATTTTGTTTTAGTGGACTTTTAGCTCACTTCATGTAAAGTCTGTGAACAAAAGTAAGTGATCAGATATTTGGGGTTAGACCTGAATTGGGGACAGAGCCTTGTTTTTCTCTGCATGAGGTGTGAATTTTTTAATGAAAAAGGAGGTCTCAAATCACCTAACAAAAAATATATAGTTGAATTAATGTACAGACAACTGAAGAACACAGCATGATTTTTTTTCTTTCTGGCAGTTATTTTGAAATGAAATGTAAGAGATGTTATGATTTAGTGGCAACTCAGTATGGAAAACAGTGTTACTGCAATTTGTCAGTACCTTTCCAAAGGTGTTGGTGTTTTTCAAAAATCCTCCCTGTGAGGGTTGGATTTTTGGTAATGGTATTAGACTGCCATGAGTGCTGTTGCTATTGCACAGTCACAGTAACGTTCAGTTACTCTTGCAGCTACAGATGTTCTATATAAAGATTAAAAGTAGTGTGGGGAAAGTAGAAATATAGCTATAGAAACATACTCTGCTTCTGTTCCTACAGAAAAAAAATAGCTATAGTGCAGACTCATAAATCAAAAGAAAAGGGAGCACGTCTTGTGTATGTTAAGTCAGTTATGTGGCCTGAGCTTGTCAGTCCAGCATAATGAAATTCGTATTTCTGCTGAAAGTACAGTTTTCTGCTTCAGAAAGAAACAGAAGATTTCACAAGTTCATGTAATGCCAAGTTATAAATATGCGGGAATTCTGTGACTGCAAAAAAACCCTACTGATGCAGCACAAGCTAAAGTTAATCATGTTTTTTTTAATGCAAGGGGAATAACATTGTGGAACTTGGTAGGTACTAACAATGTGTATGTTTTTCTAACATTTGATATGTCACCCACGAATAATCCAGCTGTAGGAAAAAAAAACAATGGTCATAGTAGGAGATGTATCATTGTTTTGGCATGTCATGACAATAAAAAAGGATTGTTGTCAATTTTGGTTTTAAACAAAAACCCTGTGAAAAGAAGGGAAAATTCTGTGTCGTGTCTCTTTTGTCTTGGGGGGGGAAATGAAAGGCAGAACTGTGTGGGACAAGAGGTTGATGAAGCACAGTAAAAATGTCTGAGACTTCTTACTAGAACACCACTTTGCAGAGTTCTTAATACCAACAGCTGCTTTTCTAAAGAAAGGAAGACTTCTGTGATTGCCGAGGTGATGAAAGAGAAGATACCTTAGGCAGTTTAGTCAAACTATTAACAAAACCCCTACCAGGGTGTTGTTTTTCTTGTTACCTTCAGCAGATGGTATTAAGCCAGTTGGTAGACATGTCTGAACAAGAAAATAGACATTTTTACTGTGTTACTCAGCATTATAAAAGTTTGCCAAGACTGAGTCAGACTTATATTAATTTTTCATTCATGGTAATTTCTTTTTGGCTGTCTTACAATGGGTGCACTTTGTATACACAAGTGTCTTTATAGCCTTACACATACTTGTAACAAATGTTAGCACTAAACATGCATGAGCTGACTTATCCATTCTGGCCTGCAAGTTACCTGTCTGGAGAGCACTCTCTGCTCTGGGGGAGCACATTATCTATTTACATTTCCATTAGCTTCCTCTGTGGAAACAATGGTATTTTCCATCTGTGCAGCTACAGTTGTTCACAGAGCTACAAATATCATGACAAAATAGCAATCAGGCGGTTTTTCTTTTAGCCTCCCAAACCTGTGGTTCATCCTTGATAACCATGCCATAGTGAACTGAGATGCTGATCTTGCTCATGACATCTGGCTCCCTGTTTTGTGTTTTCAGAGCAGTGAACGCATTGTGTTGCATATTGTGGGGATGCCTGTGAATTTCTGGACTAGCCATGTCTCTGACACAACATGGATATTATTTTTTGGGTTAAACCTACCTGTTGTTGCTGTGGCTGTTCTCCTTTACAAGTAGCATGGGAGCTCATTACCATTAAAGTGTAGTTTCTCTTCGTCTGCCACTGTGGTATTCCATACCTGTCTGACAGTGAGGAGTTGCCAGCATGACTGGGAGGCAGTGTTTTCAAAAGTACTCAGCAGCTGCTTTGTCAGTCAGGCAAGACCCATGATGCTTTTCAGGTTGGGGTTTATAGGGACCTGAACTGAAAAATGCCTTCTCATTTTAGTTTCATTAGTGTTTCTGGAAACTTCAGATTTTCAAGTGTAGACAGAGAAGAAATTGAAATGAGTTTATTGGTACTTAGATTAAAACCCAGTGGGCAGTGCTGAAACTCTCAGCAGATACAGTGTGGAGGTGAGGGGAGCAGTGCTGTAGGGCAGCATCCTGTTCATGGCACATGGCTTTTGGAAATGGTATTGGACCCTTCACCGTGTCAGCTGCAGCATCTTGTCTGAAGGTGGAGGAAGGGCAAAAGCTAATCAGCCTAAGTAGAAATGCAAACAAACCGTTATGCTTTTAATCACGGGGGCAGTGTGGGAATCATAAATCAGGGAGAGGGCTGACAGAGTGTTACAGGAAGCACACATGATTAGCAAAGGTTAGACTTTCCTTTCAAGAGCCTTTAACTGTTCACTGACCCTGCTTGCACTACATTTTTGCATAGCAAATATGATGAACAGAAAACAAGATGATACAGAAAAAAATCAGCATTATGTAGGATTTCTCATGCACTCCTCTATAACTGCATTTTGTCTACTCTGGAATATGTATGTTCCTCTTAACCACATATGGTAACAAAATACTCTACCCTTCTGATGGTGTGTAAAACAGACATACACACAGAGTGCTTCTCTATTCCTGTTTCTTTCCTCAACTGCTTTTTTTTTTTTTTCCTTGCTGCCTGTCAGGATTGAAAAAAGGTTATAACATGATGGAGAAACCAAAGAAGTTTGAAGAGACAGAAGAACACTGAAAAGTAGCTTTTTTGTTCATGTAGATGCTGTTGTGATACCTCTTGATTTCGTACTGGGGCCAGCAAAGGCAAAATAGGAATACTCATAATTGTATTTCTAGATCTGTTTTCTTAGACACAGTTTTGAGCCTGGAACCACAGCCATGAGAATTTAGTAGTCGATACATTCCTTATCACGAAAAATATTTATATTTCAGAGAAATTATGTGCTCATAAACTTAAATTTTTTTTTCTAGGCCCTATAAATTATTTTAATCAGAGATATTTAATCTGCTAAAAATTTTTTCCTTCTTTGCTTTGATGACCCTTTCTTAAGGCTTACAGTGATCATTATTTTTCCTTCTTGTAAAAGTAATCCAAAATTGACCTACTGCTATAATAGCACCTGGGGATCAAAGATTTCTAGGACCTACTTTCTGTTCTATTTTAGTTTAGCAAAGCCTTAGGCTTCTGAAACAAAACTTACATCTTCAAAAATGTCCTTATTTTTCATGTATCTATTATAGTGCCCAACTTTAGACATCTTTGGCGTGATTTTGAGAGGTTCCCAAACTTCCAGCAGATACATTGCAAGTAGTGCATGTCCAGACGTTTCAGTTTCTCAGCTGGCAATGAGTGGGAAAGAGTTCATTTACAAAGACACAGACCCCCAGGAGATGGAGATCTTAGGATCTCTACCCGCAACATATTGTTTCTTTTTTCAGGAGGCAGATGGGATCCCTACTAACATGTAGGAAAACATCTCTCCTAACGACACCAATGGCAACTTCAAAAAATGTAACGCCTGGTGCAGCCCATCATTAGTCCATGGTGACCTCAGTTGTGCCATCAAAAACAGTGGTTTTGCCAGAACAAGCCTTTCTCATCTCTGCCTACAGAGTGTGGAAGGAGATTCCCAGTGGGGCTCTTGGTGGCCCAGGTACCATTGGTAGACTTACCCTTTTTGCACCTTCCAAAACCATTTCCTCCTGAAGCCACCAATGAGAGAGAAAGCGGGTCGATCCAGGAGAGGCATTAAGGATAAGAGACAACTCTTTGCCTCTGACTGCCATTGTGCTGTGTCCATTTGGACGAGGCAGCAGGACAGATGGGGATGTCATTACTCCCGGCCATGGGAGCCAACCACGCTCTGGGTGTGTTAACACAACTGGGATGCTGGCTATCAAAAGAGGCCAGTGCTACCAGCGAGGCCCTCGAAGGGCTCCTTCTCGACAGCACCTCCATGGGCAAAGCAATGTTACAGGATCGGGCAGCTGTTGAGTTTTTATTGCTGCTAAATGGGCATGGGTGTGATGGATTTGTGGGGCTGTGCTGTCTTAACTTGTCTACACACTCCAAGGCAATTCATTCCAAAACTCAAGAACTCCATGATCCAGTGGGTGACAATAGTAGAAATCTATTTAGTTGGATTCCCAGCCTCGGCCTCTCCCTAGGACTCCGGAATTTTGTTGTATTTTTAATTTGTGGAATTTTGGGTTTTGTTATTATTTTATTAATGCTTTGTTTTGCTTTCTCTTGCGTTAAATGGAGTTTTTCCAGCAGCGCTTCCAGAGCCTTTATATCACAAGTAAATAAAAAAGGGGGAGATGTTGTGGTAAGAAGTTTCCATCAGCAGAAACCCAACAGTATTGTTAATTGTCATGATTCAAGGCTCTGACGAGATGCACACCAAGGAGAGCTTTTTTATAACTCTACACAATGGTAGCACTTTATTTCTTATGTTCCTGATGTGTAAAAAAGGTTGCAACCAAAAGTATTTTGTTTCATTTTTTGGTAGGTTGGTTATGTCACTTGTAAAACAGAACTTGTGAAACAGACTGTGCAGGGCTCTGCCTCCAAGTTTACATTTACCAGTTTAGGAACTGGTATAAGATCAATCAGTGCCACTTGAATCGATTGCACGTTGAGTGTCTCTCCTTTCCAAAAAGAAATACTTTCTCTACGTGTGTCTTATCTCACGGGCATTTCTATAAAATGTACTTGGAAACTTCTGCAGGTCAGGCAATATCATTTGGCAGCTTCTAGCCCTGTAACTCCCCAAAGTTCAAAGGGGTTTCCAAAGTCAGAGGGAGAATGCAAAGCTCCTTCAGCTGTGTATAATGGGCCTTGAGCAACAGGAGATTCCAGACAGTCCAAGCTGCAGGCCCTCTTGAACCAAATCTGGGTCTCTCCTCCTTGGTCCAGCACAGCTGAAAAGCTGAGGGAGGGCAGTGTGCAAGAGAGATGTGTTTCACTCATCTGTGCAAAAACAATGTAGAAGAGGGCTGAGACAAGTAGAGGTAAAAGGGCTGAATCAGCCCTGTAGGGCAAGAGTGTGGAGCAGGATCTGTGTGAGTCCACTGGGAGCTAAAGAGTAAATTGCAGCAGGTAACAAGAGTACTGGAGAAGGAGACTCCAGTGCTGAAAGTCTCCCTGCATCTCCTTTAACAACCTGAGTTGTCCTGTGATGCAGTCACTGGGCTGCAGACTCAGGATTTAACTTTTGGGGGGGGCTAACTAATAATGCGAATGCTTATTGGTTAGCATTTGCAGCATGAGGATTTTACTTGGGTGAAAACAGCTCCTGTTGCAAAGTTCCTTCAGGCAGTCTGCAAGTGATACTTGGATGAAGGGTTGTTGGTTTTTTTTTCTTATTTTCTTTAAAGCTCTTTGATTTGCTGTCTTTTTAGTTTGAGGGCTCTGCCTTGTGATTGGTAGGTGACCTGATAGTGTCCTGGAAACTGGAGTTTTTTTAAAAGGATCGATGCCTTCAACATTAAGAAAAAAATTCCTTTGCATTAGTCCATTTTAACAGCCAAGGCAATTTTCCACATGGTGGCTTTATGGAAATGGGTTGCAGCTCTTGCCGACCATGACCAGAACATTACAGGAAATGTATTTTCATGGAAGATTTGCTGCAATTGCCAACTGGAGAAAGGGAGGGGGACAAGGGTTTGTTCTGTTAATGGACAACTGCGTGTCATGGTGTGAATTCATTCTGTTAAGTTAAATTGGTTTGCACTTTCCACTATTGCTTGTTCCGTGCTGAAAGAAATAGTCACTGATAAGCCATTTCGCTGTGTAAGGACTGATGTGTTGGCGTCGCATGATACCTTATGCTGAAATGCAGCGAACAACAAACACATTTAGGTGTCTGGCTGAGATAATTTAGGTGGTAAAAACGGTTGGAATATTTCCATGGAGTGGCTTGGGCAGAACCGGAACTAATGGAAATTGGCTTTGCAGCCTCAGTGCTTATAGATGATAATATCTTACATGATTTACCAGAGTACTGAGTGAGATTTTAAATCTGCAGATATTACGGCACATGCATGTCTTTAAACATGGGAATAGTCTCTTTTAATTAAAACTTTAGCATGAAAGTCTGAAGGTTTGGATGGGTTTGGTGCACTGTGAGTGTGTTTTTTTCCACAGCTGCTACAGCTGGAAGTTTGATACTTTTTAAGTAGAAATAGGAATTATATGTGGCTTTTTTTAATATGTGAAAATGTTTTCTGTGCTGGGAATATATGATTGCTTGCAGGAAAAAGCACTGCATGACTGATTCCCCTGTGGTAAATATTTGAATTCCAGCAGGTCCATTATCAATTCCATATGAGATATTTTCCAGCTTTTCCTGCATACACAGGAGATGAGAAGAAAAGAAAACCAGAGAGGAGCAAAGAATGTAGGTACATCCCCTGAGCTAAACTCCCTCCTCCTGTCAAAGTAATTTGGAGCTGTGGGGCAGGGATACCTCTTAAATACTCGTATAGGGTCTTACTGGCTTGTGTTCTCATTTACTTCTTCTGCCACTTGATTTCAGTTGTCTCTTGTAAGGAGTTTAAAGCTGAGCTCTGTGAGTTTGTGTTTACACTGACATTGAATAGGTAAGTCTGTTGAAACAGGATTTAGTAGAGATTTTACTTGAAATCAGCAAATGGCTTTATAAAGAAGTGTATGCCATGGGTTTTGCTCTTGAAGGGTAGAGTTACATCAAACTGTGGTGGGAGTGATAAGCCCATCCAGATGGTAAAAATAGTGTTGGTAAAAATAGTTTTGGAGGGCTTGAGGTTTTTATAGTGATGTATGGAATTTTCAATGGCTGCACTGGTTTTGCTTTGAATTTACTCTAGAAAGTTTTAGTGCCTACTGTGTGGTGTTTGTAATTACATGGGTAGGGAAAGAGGAAATGGTCAAGTAAGACTCATTTGATAAAATTATCCTGAACGTACAATACATATATTTCTTGACAAACTGCTAATCTGTGTATTAGAAAATTTTCATTATTAGCCCTTTAATTTCTCATTCCCAATAAAGAGGGATTGGTTTAGCTATGTTTGCCTGCAGAAAAACTGGAATGACCAATTGAAGTTCACCCTTTTGAGGAAGTACTGGATGAATATACTTGATATAGTTCAAGTATATGTGGCATATGATATATTCAAAGTGTTTTAAATTTTGGTCTGGTCAACAGCATTATAATAACGTTGCACAGCTTGCTCTGCTGTATTTGTCATGTCTTAACATTAAGTGTGTTCCACAGAGAGAAGCACTGCAGTAAGCTGGAAGAAATTGGTGGAAAGGCTGGGGCTTTAGAGGAGATGACACTGTCTTGCTCCCTCTTGATGACTAAACTGAGGAAGTGGGAGGCTAGTGCTCATTGCTGTGTAAAGCTCAGTGATTGTAGCGAGAGCATAAGGGTGGATGGTCTCCAAACATTTCCTTGGTATCTTGAACTTGAGATTTGGAAAATATGCATAAAGCTCTCGAAACTGGAAAAGTAATTTAATTCAGAGCTGAGGGGGGGAGAATCAGTCGTGCAGGTTCTCATCCTGCAAGGGAACAAGGCACCCTTTCTGTACTGGCCCTGATTGCTGCTCCCCTTCTGGACAGAGGAACATGCAGTGAACCACCTCCACCCAATGTGATACTTTGGTACAGCAAAAAAGGGAAATGAAGGGGAGGAGGAGAGTAAAAATAAACCCTTAAGTCCTGTCTGTACAGTAAATAAAAACAGGGAGTGAAGCTTCTGCTTTTTCTATGCCTTTTTTAATTGTGTTGATGAGCAGCCATTGTTTTTAGCCTGGATTTCAAATGTCATCTGTTCTACTTGGTGGAAGGCCTAGAGTTCAATAAAGCAGTCAGATGAGATGCAGTGCAATAGTGCAATTGTTTTACAAATTAGCACTCCCTTCAATGACTGTTTCCACCTGAGTGGAGTGGCTTCTCTGGTATATTGAGGATGACATGCCATCTTGTATCCCAAAGAGTTATTAAACCAATGTACCATGCATGACTTCTTAACACAGTATCACCAGAGAATGGTTGAATATTCACTGGGACAGGAAGAAATGCAGGCTTTTGAAGAAAATCAATCTCTCCTGTGCCAACTGACTATTAGAAACTTAACAAAAACTTATGGTTCCTCACAATTGTGCCCCTCTGTACACTTGGAGAGCTCTGTATAGCATCTTCCCTCTCTGAATCCTGTTAGAAAAGAAGCCCCTAAAGGAGAAAGGGACGGTGCTATGTACCTGGATGAAACAATAGAGTTGTTTGCTGATTAGTAGATGGATATAGTGCTTAGAAAACAGTGGTTTAATGGTTCATGTGGCCAAAGCTCAGCCTTGAGTCAGGGAAATGAGTCACATGCACCTGGTACTTGGGGCATGGCAGTAGAAACAATATGCTCCCAGTCAGTCAACAGATGATTTACTTGTTGTGTGTTAGTAGATACTTTGTGGCATGGGTGAAAATAGTACTGCTTTTGGGGGAGAAAACAATATATTTTCAATGTCTGCTTCAGGAATAAGCATTAAATGCTTGCACTGGGAATGACATTAAAAACTTGATGTCAGTTTGTAAAACTTGAGAAATGCAGAGTTAAAGCTCAAGGCTCCTTAAGGTCTTTGTTTGCCTTGGACATTATAGCATATACAGTGTTTTAATGCTGTATTTCTTATTTACGTGTGAGGGTGAATGCACATAACAGAAGCTGTGCAAGTGGGAGTAAATGGCAGGGTCCCTCTGATTTCTTTGCTCATTGCAGTACTTCAAATGCTGGAGCAGTCTGGCATTTTGCTTATACAGGAAGTTTTCTCTTCAGCAGCTGATTATCCCACTGACCTTGTTGCTTGGATTTTTTTTTGTATGTGTGTCATAGTAAGAATGATGCTAGACTCTGTGTCTTGAGTTTTTCTGTGTTTTGCTATCTTGACTTTTTGTTGTTGCCAGTTTTTCCCTCCAGTTGAATACCTAGCTGTGAGCCCTGCATTAACATGTCTTGGTAGTTCATTGACTGCTGTAGTTCTGTGATGAATCTTCCTGATTGGACTGGCAATGGATTTAATGGATTTACTTGGAAGTGAAAAATAATGGGCCAAAGGCAAAGTTTTAGAAGTTGCTTCCTTTTTTTTATCAGTGCTTTACAAAGAGACTCAAGTTCGTAAGAGAGACCTGCACTGATTCAGAAAAGTCCCAACTGGCTCCTTGCCATTTCAATAATAAGAAATAGTTCCCCAAGAGGATGTTTTAGTTATGAAACAGGCAGCCCTTATGATCTGTGACTGTCTGTTCTGAAAGGAATCCTGACCTCAGACACAGCTGAAGTGGCTGCAAGAAGGAGCAATGGTACTTGTGCTTTGAACACAGAGGCTGCCTGGCAGTTTTACCACATGTGACTGCTTTATTTTGAATGTGTCCTTTTGGTTGTGTTACGAAACTGCTTCTGCTGACAAGGGGTCTTGCGAAGTGAAGGGCGTCTCAAAAGATAAGAGAACCAGTGATGGTGATTTTTGAGATCATGAGCCAGAAAAGTCTAGTGTTCGTATTTGTTAGTTCTTTTTAAAGGTTACAGAATACCTGGAAGGAAGGAAAGTTTAGTTCTTCTTGCAGTCTAAACCAAATCCCTCCCTTATGTTGAATATACAGAAAGGTCCTGTGCTGCTACAGGTTACAATTGGGTGGCACTGGGAAAATGTAGAGTCAGCCTTAGCAGATAGTGAATAGAACTGAAGGCACAAAAGAATTTATACCTTTCACTCCAGTGTGATTCATTGCTTGATCACAGATTGTCCTGTCTGTCATTAATTTAAAGAGAAGTCTGATTTTCTGAAACAGTTGAGTGTCTCTGGAAGTTGGGTTTACGCAGGTCTGTTTTACAGATGGGTTGCTTCTTTGCTTTCTCTTAAACACTTTATTTACTGGATGTTTGTATTTGCAGCTGAACAGCTGATGCTTCAAAAGAGAAAATGGATAAGAAAGAAAAGAGAAAACCAGCTTATTTTCTCAGCTGCTATAAATTGATGTAGCTATCCCATTATTAACCCAAGCTTCTGTGTCTCAGTGCTGAGCTGAGGCCTTGCAGCTGGAGACTGAGCCAGTGAGGTCCTGTAGCAGAGTCAAGAGCTCCTCTGCCCCACGCTCAGTGCTGGCAGTTCCATGAAAGCAGGTTTGGCACAGGGTAGCTGGCAGTGGCGATGATCTGTTTGTGCAGCAGGAGCATCAGTGAAGGGCTGAGCAGTGAGGCTCACTGAGTGTTGGATCCTCTAGGTTAATAGAGGGGAGTAACACTGCAAGGCATGGGCTGTCTCCTGGCTTTTTTTTTTCCTAAACAAAGAAATGAAAACAAGCTTTTCTCATTATCTAACAAAATACTGCATAACTTTACTGCTTTTGACTGTTGTGTGCTAATTGTAGAGGCCATATTAAGCTATTTCTTTTGCCCTTAACATCAACATTAATCTCTGAGTTTCTCATCAAAGGTACCTCTTCTATCAGGGCAACACCAAGACCGTTACAATCGAAATTTGACAGTCAATTTTCATACTCAGGGTTATAAAATAACTCCACTGAAACCTGTGGTGTGCAGCCTGGAAAGAGTAAATGTGTGTTATGTGGGTAAAATCTGGGGCAATGATGTCTACAGTAAATACAGGACTTCCATGGATGTCCTACCAGAGCTTGGGCACCTCCCCTAAATAGAGCAGGGAGACAGAAATGGATCATTCATCGTTTCTGCAAACAGCAAGTGTAATAAAAAGCTTCACTGGATTTTGTTTTCCTTCCTTCAGGCAGCAGCTGAATTTGCAATTATACTTAGATGGGTTTTTTTCCCCCATATTATTAGAATGAGAAAAATACCTATTATTCCAGCATTACCAGTTCAGACATGAAAATGTTTGTTTACTTTTGTTGCAGAGATTGAGTGCATGATCTTACTTGTGGTGCCATCAGTGGCAAAGCTGCTATTGATTTCAATGAGAACTGGGTTGTCCTAATGTTGGGAACAGGAGATTCTGTGAGCAGCTTAATTTGTGACAGCTAAAAGAGTGCTCAGAGCCAAGGGATCGAAAACAATCCACAAAAATGTGGAAAAACATAATAGAAAAACATCCAGCTATCATATCTGTGAGCCTGATAATAATTTTAGGGGAAGTAAACAATGGCAGTGGACTCTGAAAACATGCAGTGATCAGTCAGAGATACCAGATTGTTGGAAAAGTATTCCCTGAGGGAAGAGGTCTCTTTTTTAAATAATAATTTCAACCCAAATATAGCAAACATGTAAAAATTACCATTTCTGAAGCATAAAATGAGAGGTGTGTGGATTTGGTCCAGTACAGTTTAATTTGTCTCTAGATGAGCTTTGGGGGTGTCCCAGCTTGCAAGTCCAGCTGTCTGTAAGTGTTCCCAGTTTGCAAGAGGCTGGGGGAAGAAGGATGTCGGTGCTGTGCTGCTTTGTGCCCAAAGCTCCCTGCTTTAAACGAGGCTCATCAGCTGAAGGTGTGCCTGCACAGAGTAGGAAACTGGGAATAAACACTGCATTTTAAATTTGTCCCTGCTTCTCATGCTGGCAAGCGTGAATTAGAGCTAATTCTGTTTGAGTTCACAGCATCTTAGCCAGCGTTTATGTAGTCAGTCTCTGTTCTCTTCGGTGAATAATCACCAAAACAAAAGTAATCAGTCTGTGTCTTTTTGTTCTTAAAAAGCAACAAAAAGTCATTATGAGCACCCTTGAAATAGAAGGTGTGTTGAGAAAGAAACACAAATTATTTTTTTTTAATTGTTAATGCCTTGCCGTAAGTAGAAAGCTTTTAAATTTAAACAACAGTTTTCAAGTGATGAGAACTGAGATAAATGGGTCCTCCACTCTAAAACTTTTGATGCATTTGCTTTCTCTTGGGAATAAACTTGAGCAGAGCAGTGATAATTCTTCAATGGACACAACTTTTATTTCTTGTCTTTCAGTTATATTTACAAACCATAACATTCAGTACTGCTTCGAGATTGGATTAATGCATTTTGGTAGTGCATTAGCACACCAAGGGGGAGAATGGGTTATGGCAAGGCTTTGAATGGGCTACCATTGTTGTTTGGAGAGCTCACTGCACCCAGGAGGATCTTAATGGTCCCACAGGTTGATTCCCTTTTCAGTGGGCTGGAGCCACCCTGTGACTCTTGCTTTTGCCTTACATCTGAAAACTTTCCACCCTTCAGAGAAGAACAGAGGGAAGCAACTCTGTTAGCAACACACAGGTACTGGACTGTGAAATGGGAATTGGTGATTCTTGGAGAGTTTAGAGGCAACTAATTGGTTGTAGTCCCAGTCCCACACCCTTGTTTTACTGCAGAAGTTGGGATCCCCTGGCTTCAGCATCTGCCCTTCCTTTTCCTTGGGTGCAGCCAGGAGGATTCCTGTTGCTGCTTGTCGTAAGCAGATGATACTTCCTTATTGGGTCTGTCTTCTCCATGCTCATCCTGTGCAGATGGGAAGGCAGTTGTTGCCTGCTTGTTTTGAGGAGGAAAAGAGCCTGAAGATGATGTTGGCAAGAATGGGCAGAACTGGTTTGGGTTCATGTGAGGCAGTTTTTTGGTTGTTTTGGTGATATTGGTGTTGGGGGGTTTCCTCACCTCCCAGCACTGTGTGCGTGTTCTGTAGGAACAGCATTTCACAGAGGGAAAATGTCATTATTCCAGATTTCAGAGTGGGTAGCTTATTTGATTGCTAACCAGATGGCACGTCCCTGTCTTAAATAAAGCATCCAGCTAGGTTAAACACCATGGAATTTAAATTGTTTAGAGGGGGGAGGGAAAAGGGGGAATTGATTGGCAAACACTAAAATGAGTCTGTTCCTGATCTTCCTTATCTCTAGTTGCCCTGGGAATCCAAGTGCTGCAATTTCAGGTTCCTGTGTAGCTTCTTGGCCTTGGCAGTTTAAGTAGATTTGTACAGCTGCAGGCAACCTACAGGATTGGGCATTTTGGGTCTTAAAGGCAAAGATTTGCTTCTGATATTGTATTTTACATTTTCAAATTAATAACTGAGCTTCTGGTGATTGAACTTCCCTTTCAGCGTTTGTGAGGGTGATCCCAGACTCAAGAACTCTCTCCCTGTATTTTATCAACTGTTCTTTTAATTTGGTTTTGGTTATGGCCCTGTCTGTCTCACTGTGAAGTGGTGCTGTCTTGTCTGCGAGGTTTGATTCTTTCCATGACCGCTTTTCCCCTCTCCAGAGGAAGGTGTGTCTGTAAGACAGGAATATGTATCATCCTATGCAATCTCAGCCTCCAAGAGTAGTGCCAGAAAATGAGGCAATGAAATTCTGACCACTTGAAGGATTTTATGTCTCTGCAATGCATCATTGTGTGCTTTCCCCACCCTTGGCCAGACCCCTGCACATCTTTCCCTAGAGAAGGGATGGCCGTGACTATGTAGAATACAGAGTTGTCAGACAGAAGGGGTTCAGAATGAAACATCCCACAATGAGCTGGACCAAACCTAGGCTGAGATTGGTTTTTTCATCATCAATCCATGAATCTGTGGCGTGGTTCTAGAAACCTGTGTCTGTTCTCCAGTAAATCTGATGTGAGGAATTTGGCAGCAAACCCTTTTTGACAGGGAGTTTCTTTTGGAAGGCTTTTGTCTTGAAGCTCTGTTTTTTCCCAGTTGAGGGGAAGTGTTGGGAGAGGAGAAGGAACACTGTGATCTTCACGTTCAGCATAGAAAACAAGTATTTGTGTTATTTTAATTTGCTTTTTACTGGATTTTTTCTCAAAAAAGAGAACTCAGATCTCTAAAAATCTCAGTGTTTCTATGACATCAGAAAGAAATCATGCAGGCCTCACATCCTTAATTGAGTTGCCAGAGCTGGGTATATTTCAGGCCTCGTGTCCCTCAAGGTAATGCTGGGGTAGTTTTAAAAATCTGTGTTGCCCACTCTGCTCCACTAAACTACAGCACTACCTGTAACCAATATTAGATTCTTCATTCACTTACTTTTTCTGTCTAATTACATGTTTTCACATTGCTTTCAGGCAGGATGAGTTAGGACCAGGGTGTGTTAGCCTTCAGCATGCCAATGATAGGCAATTTCTTCTGTGATAAAGGCGAGATAGTAGAAGTTGCAAAATATGCAAGTTCTGGGCTGGCACTTAATATTCCTCCTCCTTTTTTACACTCATTCCACTGACAGCCCTTCAGGTGAGGGGGGTTAAGTGAAATGCAGTGGTCACAGGCATGGGCAGCAGGAATATCTGCACTGCAGCTGCTCGGTCCAAAGCTAAGCTGCCTTTATGTAGCACCTTATTATTTTTGGTATCAGTAGTACCTCATGTTGTCTGGCATCTTAGGGAGCATCGTGAATAAATTTTACAGCTCAGACTGAGCTCTCTGCAGTCAGAATTATGCTGTTACCAGTAACTTTGCAATTTAGAGTTCACTTTAACTGCAGACCGACATATGTTCTTCAACTGACTTTTGTAGTTTCTTCTTGTACTTTGTTTTTATCCCATGCCACATCACCACTGTCTTGATTGTACTCATGCAAGTGTTTGGGGACCAGCCTTTAAAGCAGCATCTCTAAAAGGAGTTGATTTAAATAGGTTTTCTCTAATCCATATCGCTTTTGATTCCTGCACAAATTCCCCCGAATGTCTGCCTCAACGCAGCTGAGAGGAAGACCAAAGTATGATGTTGAAGCATGGATGAAATATTGATTTGGTTTTCCTCTCATCCTACACCAAGTGTTTCCAGATGCTGTAGAGTTGCTGTGTCCCAAGACCACTAACACAGCTATTCAGTCAAAAGCAGCATAAAGAAGTTAGAGCAGGAATGTTTGGCCCTGCAGGAGTAGAGTCCACACAAGGCAAACCTAAAATGTGCATCTCCCTGGGTGTGCTCCACTCTCCTGTTTCCACTGCTCTCAGCCTTCACAGAAAACCAGCAGAGTTGCCTTTTTCCCAGTCACTTTCCGTGGCAAAACTGAACCTGGGAGCCCAGGGTGTAAAGCTTTTGGCTTTGTCAGTCTGGGTTATTTGTTACCTTCCCAGCCTCTGTTCAGCCTACCTGTGTGCTGCCAGACAGTGCTGTGAGAGAAAAGTCTGCAATTTTAAGATGATAAGTTGTCTAAAAAAACTTTGTTGGAAGAAGGTAATTCTTTTGGTCTTCCACAGAGATGCTGTAGCATGACAGTGATTTCTTCGTAGTTTAGTATTTAAAATACTGTGAATTTTGGCACGTAGAATTTTTCTTTCAGTGTTTTTATTTGTTTATGTTACCTCCCAGATTATCTTTGTTGGTAATCTATATATAATAGTCCATTATAATGCCTAATCCCTTATTAAAGGAGACCTGGAAGGATCAGTTGTGCTGTAAAAGAATAATTAACTATTTTTTTCCTTTACCCTGAATTGAATTTTCACTCTGTGTCGTATTGGCTTTTAACAGTTTATTGGAAACTAGATTTGAGGAAGTCTGACTCCCACCCAACAGGCTAATCAGTCAATGGCCATCAGACCTGTGAAGCTCCACAGCCACCAGCTAATAGATTCTCCATTGTTGTTCCTTCTTTGTTGGTCAGATAATCTGTTTCGGTAGTTGAGCTACGGCATGCACAAATGGCACTTTGCAGAGCATGAAGACCCTAAAATTTCCTTACATGAAGTTTCTGTTCATTCTGAATTTGTAATTTGCCAGCTTCTACCTGTTTTTTTTTCCCGTTCCTCTTCCAACTCTGTTAAAAAATGCTGCTTATTGAATCTAGAGCTCCTGAGAGGTAGGGGACTGATGCTTCTGCAGCCTTTATTCTTTTAATATCCATAGAAGTGCTATCCCATAGAAAGCAGGAGCTCGCTTTCTTCCCCTTGACTTGGCTGTGGAGAGTGTCAGGTTCTCTGAGAGCACTGCCCTGCCACGGCTGCTCCTTTCTCTTGGGACACACAGATGCAAAACAATCTACATGCTGCTGCTTTGCATGTTGGCAGGGTGCAAGCAATGGCAGCATACAGGTAAAACTTCCCTCCGTGAGGAAGCTGATGTTTAGAGAGCTCCCTAAAATCCTGTAATCTGCCGTGAAATTTGTGAATGCCAAAATGGACCGTCACAGATGGGCATTATTAACAAATGAGTTCATGCCAGTGAGGCATGAAAGGGAAGTGAAAACATAGATTATATAGTTTCTCTGTAAGAATTATACTCTAAAAATAAGCCTTTGAGTTAAGCTGTGGGTCCAGGCAGGAGACCAGGCCTCCTTGCCTCTGCTAGAACTGCTCTTAAAATTGTCAGTGTGAGGGATAGAGCCAAAATACTGAATAGAGAAAAAGTCTAAGTGTAAGAGGCGTGTCTGGGCTCTGTAGGTCTAATAGGAGCAACTGAAGGTGTTTGGAGTTCTAGCAGTAATTCTGCAGTGAGCACTCAGCTCTGTTTCTGCACAGAACTCTAAAAACAGCCCTCCAAGAGCCCTTTTTAACCAGGATCAGAAGGCAGCAGCTCCTCCTCTTTTATATATGAGCTTAATAGGCCACTGGATTAAATTATTCATCTTCAGGGGAGGGGAGGAAGAGTAATTAGAAAAAAAATCCATTTGTCTCTGTGCATTGTTTTGTGTTTACATATCACCACCCACCTTTCTTGACAGTTGGAATTTTCAGAGACTTTAGCTATTCCCCTTCTGGGAATAGGGCTGTGAATGGACACTCCTACCCCTGCCCCCCCAGTGAATGTGGCTTTTCATAGTAATTGGTCGATGCACAGACCAATTACTTGTCTATACAAATTGCAAATATTTTCAAGGATAATTCCCAAGAAATGTATTTCGAAGAGCTTTACAGTCAACTACAACTGCAGAAGTCATTTTTAAGAAAGTATTCCATGTTGTAGACATGGAAGTTTGGATGCAGTGATGCACACAGCTTTAAATGCAGAGATTACCTACTGAAAGGTGGTTGGTTTTGAATCTGACTTTAGAAACTCAGTGGACTCCAAATGTAGTTTCATGGTATTGCCATGTTTGTGTGAGTTTGGGCCCTGAAAGTCAGGGCCCAGTAGACCTCTTAGGCTTTGATCTGGTTTCATGGCCTTCACTGTGGAGCCAGCAACTTTTTTCCCCTGACCTTGAGTGGTGAGCTTTTAAAATTAAAGTGAAATGAGAATGGGGCTAATTTGGCGAAACTCTATTTCTGTTTAACATCTATAATAGCTCAGTTCCAATTTCTGAGCTCCAACCATGTGGTGATGTCAGGTGTGAGGGGAGAGCCACTCCATAGCCAGTGTCTTGGATCAAAAGGGAAAGAAAATAACCTGGTTTCAGTAGGTCTGCCAGGAGACAGATGATAAATAAATGGAAAATGAGTAGGAAAAGCTTCTAGGGATATTTGGGGGGAAATAAGTGTTTTCTGGTTAAGTGATACCTGAAACAAACTCACAAATGCTTTTTCTTTCCACAAGTTCTGTGGAAACAGTTCCTGCTGGCTTAAGCTCTAATTGCATAACAAGACACAGATCTTTAGCCAGTAATGTTCATCAGTCTGTTACAGAGCCAGGCAGAACATTTAAATTGTTCTGAAAGATGAAGGACTGGACAACAGAAACCAGAAACTGCCCTGAAGGACTGACCCTAATTTCACAATTTCTTTTGTAACTCACTGTCCTTTTTTAGTCACAGTTTTCATGATATGCCCTTTTAGAAGAACTTTTGGACCTAACCTTTTCTTGACTTTTGATCATTATTTTGGTACTTTGCTGAGAGGTTTAACCCCTTGAGCTCCTGCCCAGATACACTCTGGGTGTGAAGTGTAGTCCTCCACTTCTTTAGCTGTCAGTGTTCCCTGTGTAGTGCTTAAAGCTCTTACAGACCTTTTGGGAAAACAGCATTTGGTATTTTGTCCAAATATTGTCAACATCCATCCAGAGAAGCAACTCAGACTTATTGGACCCAGTCTTAAGTGCCATTTCAGGCTCTAGTAGAGCCCAGGGAGCAATAGAGGTATTTTCTAAGAACTCAGGCAGGAATGAGTTTGGCACCTTGATCCTATGGTGTTTGCTGTAGAGGTGGGACATTTCATTATTCCTAACCCCAGTTAGGAATTTTTTTTGTTGTTTGCTTTTAGTGTCTAAGATTCCATTCAAAGTAAAAGAGGAAAAAGAAGGCAGAGTAGAGGAAGGAGTTTGTGTGCATCTAAGGCTCTACCTCATGAAGATTTTGTCCAGAGATGTGTTGGGAGAGAGAGTAGTTGCCCACCAGGGCTGTTCAGAACACCCCCCCAGGTGGCTGCCATGAGCTGAGCCCTTCCCTCAACCTCTGAGGAGCTGAACTGCAGCACTTGCACTTGGTAGTCATGTAAAGGAAAATCAAAACCCTGATTGGACTGCAATTATCTGCTCTGTGTCCTAGTGGGAAAGTGAATGTCTGTGTGGAATAAAAAGTGTTAGTGGTAACACTGCAGAAAGAGGTGATGGAGCTAAACCCACACAAGCTGTATGTGACTCACTGCAAAGCTCCCCTTCCCCTTTGGAGGGGCCAGGGGCAATCTGCTCCTCTGTGCTTGGAGCTGGAAACAACTGGTACTTTGGAATAGTTATTTCTGAGAGGATAATCCCAGGTTAAAACCAAATAAACAGAAAAAAGCTGGAGGGACTCCTGTATTTGTTCACAGTTTTTCCAGCAGAGATTATACTATACCCTAGTATTTTAAACAGCTTTTCCTCAGGCACTTGCCTCACCTAATTTGGTGATTTCTGAGCACCTTGGGATGCTGGAATGTTGGAATTCTTAGTTCCTTTTGAAAATTAAATCAAAGCATGTTTTGTAGAACAACAATATGGATTCTGACAACATTGAATACACATTGTAATTAAAGAACATTGAAACTTGGTGATTCCCAAAGTTTGTGTATGTTTTCAGTCCAGTAGTCGTCCCGATGATGAGTTATGTTGCATGATTTCTTCTCAAAATGCCAAGTTGCACGAGTTTTTTTCATTTTTGCATGCCAGTGTCTTAGCACTCCCCTGATTGTTCATCTGTACAAGAACCTAGATATTGCAAGCTGGGTGAAATTTCTGGCTTACTCTCTGGGAGCTTGATGTTTCTGAAACCACAATGGATTTCTGAGGAATTCTCCTTGGTAAGCTTCCATAAGAAACAGTTGAGGCAAACTGTAGGGGGAACATACTCTGGATCTCTTTGGAGGTCTTCAGATATAATAGTGAAATGGGAAATATTTATGTTCTCTAGACCACATATAAGCAGCCTGTGCTGAAATCATCCATTTGCCTATCAGGCACTTGAAAGAGATGGGTCAGGCTGCTGCAAGGTGCTTGGAAGGCTGGGCAGGGAGGGGCTGGCTGCTCTTGTAGTCCACCTGGGAAGGGAGCCCTGGGTTTAGGTCTCATCTTTCAGGCTGAGAGACTAGGAAACTATAATTTCATTAATGATCCATCCAAACATGCCTGCTTATTATATGGACCCCTTGTTTATAAAAGGAAATGATCTGTTTAATGAGTAATAGCAAAAGAAGGGGAGAGAGGAGAGAAACCCACGCCATCCATTTAGACAAAGGTCCTTGCACAGAAAAGCCTTCTGTTTCCCATAATGAATTCCTCTGCAAACAGAAACATACACTAAGTGCTCCTGCTGCATTAGTATGTATACTTTGTGTACGTTACCATGACTGTGTAATAGGTGTAGAATATGAGTAGCTGAACGTGGATACAAATGCACAGACTTTGTAAAAACATGAGGCAAGTTTGGCATGAAATATGTTAGCTGGAATTTCTTTAACTTTGTTGATTCCACACTTAGATTCCACAGTGCCTAAGGAGTCCCTTAATCCCTGTGACAGTCTTCCTTATGTTCCTGTTACCTATTTCTTTGAAGTAATTATTTCTGAAGTCCATTAATACAAATCTAGTTAGGAAGGTGTAAGGCAGCAAGATGTGAAAACCCAAATCATTTAAAGGGTGCTGTGTTACCTTCCAGGGGAGAGAGGGTGTCAGGCTGTTCATGAAAATAGCAGTTGCTTGTAATAGTAGGTTTGTTGATCATTATAATAGGAAAGGACAGGAGTGCTAAATGGGTAGGCAAAAAGAAATCTGAGACCAGAATACAGCACTTTATCTCTCACAGACAAATGAAGTGTAGAAAAGGGGGACCACCTTTCTTAGTCACAAGGTCACCAATTCAAATGGTCGAGTGGGACCATTGCAGTGAGTGCTACACATGCTTTGGAAATGTAAAGCCAAAGCACCCAATTAACACGTCCAACTGTTGTTGATCAAGAAAATATACCATTTGCTTGCACTCTTTGTCTGTTCCAGTTCTCCTGGAAAGTTGCTAATAGCAGGATCCAAACTCCTTCTTTGAGAAAGACGGGGCAGAGGGATAAAAGATGTGAGAAAACCCAGAAAGGTAGAAGTGGTGTGAACAGCTCCATTTATGTATGTGCGTGATTTGTCATCTTTCTAAAATTGCTCCTTTGCGTTTGCCTGTGCAGGGTACAAACTGTTTCCTTACTGAGCCTCGGTGTGCAGAAGCCAAGTATTGCCACAAGCTCCCTTGAGATTTGGGAGAGCCTTCTGAGGCTTCATCTTATACTTTCTGCATGTTCACCTGGGGGGAGAAAAGGAACAGGGTGAATTGGCACCTCCTGGGGTTGGCATTGTTTATGTTCCCTCATCCTCACGTACCATTTGGTGTCCCTGTGAGCTCCACAGCTATAACAGGACAAAAATAAGAGACTTTGACATGGTTGTGGAATACATTTTCAAGGGATTTAATCTGTTTTCCAACTTGTGTGCTTAGTTCCTTCAGTCCTAGATTACTGTTTTATTCGAATGACTTGGGGAAACATTTTCAGATGGAGTTTCACTTTCAGTCAGTTTCTGGCCTAAAATTTCTTGGAGGGGCAGAGTAAACAGTAATTTCAAGTGCCTTCTTTGAATTTGTGTTAAAATCTAGTGATGTGCTTTTTCCACATTAAGTTTGAAGTGTTGTTGCACTCATCTCTAGCAGTGGAGGGTAAAAAGAGTAGCTTAGGAGGAATAGGTGACCTCTGTGCTTTCACAGGTGCTTAGTCACTTGTGGACCACCAGTCTTGGTTAAGATTAAACAGGTCTCAAATAACACACTGGTACTTTTCCTATGTTTCCGTCAATTTCTACAAAAATATTATAAATGCACTTACAGGAGATATAAAAAAATAGTGATAACATTCTTACACTGAAACTGCAAGAGTTTAACTTATGGCATAGCAAAAAAGAAGATGGCAGTTTTAATACAAATATCACAGTGGAAATTATTTGACAAGCATTTTTCTGCCTACTTATCCTTTTCTAAGCATTTATTGCAGTTGCTTTTATTACACTTAGATCACTGTTTGCTGTCCTTACCACATATATGTTGTAACTTAACATTGTGCTTCATTACTGACCAAAAGCAATCAGTGCAAGCACAACCCAAACACTCTAACTTTTAAAGGAATGTGAAAAGATGATGTTTTTTTATAACTAATGCACATGTTTTCTGAGTAGTAGAATAGCATCTGTAAGTCTGCATTCACTTCCCTTAAGTGAAGAAATTGAGTCTAAATTGCCTGAATTCTTCTAAATACTTTTTAAGACCAAAATTCAGTAGTCTCGTAATAGATGCTGCAGAAACCTGCAACAGTGGATCTGTGGTTTTTTACAAGTATTAAAAAGTTTTCTTTATTGCATTATACATTTGTTCAGGGAGACTTTTTCTATTGTATTACCAAGGTTGTAACTAGGACTTCAGCTAAGGTTGTTTGAAATCACAGCACAGGTTTACAGTGTTGGACATGACATCTTATTCCCTCTTCTCCTCCTGACCTGTCTCATGGTGCTGCTCAAACAACTTCACCTCTTCCTGTGTTTTTCTTGCTAGCATGCATGTTCTCTCTCACTCCCTCTTTCTTTTGGGATTTTAGAAGTTTGTAGATGCCTTAGGTCAGGATCAGCCTTTCTGCTTTGTGTATGTCCTAGCGTGGTAGAATGGCCAATCTTGCTTAAAAACCTCTAGGTTCTGCTGCCATAGTAATGACAATCATAAAGAGCAAATAACCCCATAAGCACTTTCTAGTTTACCACAAACAGCTTTTGTTCATAATATATACCTTGCTATTTTTTAATTATTTTTTTAATGAATTAGAACATGTGAAGTCAAGATAAAAATCCCAGAGTACTCAGACACAATTAAAAACTAAATTGGCTCTCAGGAAGAAACATTGTGCACTTGAGTCGCTCAGAAGAGAAAGGCAAGTGGGTAGAAATGCTGTACTGCTGTCTAGATGGAAAACATGTCAAATATGCATGAAACTCTCAGCCCAGAGGGTGGGGAGGTTGAGAAATGGAAGGCATTTTTTTTTATCAGCTAAAAGAGACCATTTGCTTTCAGATTCACCTCTAATCCTGATAAAAGAATTTATTGAACTCAGATGCTTTTCAAAGAGAATTGAAAGGCACAGTCTAATTTTATTTCTGAGAGAAGTTGAAATGACAGTGTTGTCTTCATATTCTCAGTGCTGCTTCAGAGTTGGAAAAAAGCAAGAACAAAGCAGACCAAAACCACCCTGTCTGCTCCCTCTTCCCGGGCCTGGTGACAGGGGGTTTTATTAGCACTGTTTGTACTTTCATGCCCTCTAGTAAAGCCACATGGAGTTCAGCACATGGCATGAACCATGGGGACAGCCCATCCTGCTGGCTCTGTATCTCCCACCTGGGACCCCAAAGCCTCTGAAGGAGGGAACCACACTGGGGACTCTGCAGTGTCCCATTGCATCTACAGTGATGAATCTCTTACAAACATCACCAAAACTGCTGTTTCAAGTGCTGTGTCAGCCTTTTTTTTGTCAACTCCTATTGACACGACCTGATTCTAAGTCATGTATGAAAGACCCAGGCCAGTGAGGTTGAACATGCTATGGAGAAGCTTACATATAGGTTAAAAGTATAAGAAGTCCTTATGTCCATTAGCAGCTGCTTAAGGAAATAGCAGCTGTGCAAACTGGAAAAGGAGAAATGCCATACCTGCTTCTTTACACAGGTTTTCCAGAAACCTTCCCCATAAAACACTGGGAAAGTTGAAAACACTGGATGCACTTAAGGAAAAGAGATGTGGTATGGTAGTGGTTGCTGTAAAGCAAAGGAGGATATCAGGTCCCTTTCACACAGCAAAGGGTCTTCTGCACATATTATGGTCATGTGGGGATTTTTGTCATTGTAAGTCTTTACTCTCTTAATTCTGCATCTCTGCAGACAATCAATAGATGAAAGGAGTTTGGGATATGAAGGACATTGTCCCTTTTTTGTAGAGGAGTAAGTTTTTCTTCCCTGTTTCCCAGCTTGTGACTGCTAAAGGAAGTCATCACACCTTCACATCTGTTCTTTTTTTTTATGTGGTACAGCTGTGGAATGAGTCTGTAATACACACTTCTACTTCTGTCATCTGCAATACCCTGTTCTGTTTGAAGTTTATCATTTTCTTATTTGCTAGGGTTAAAGAAAAAAATATTGCTTGTATACCTCCTCGTTGTAAAACTGGAATTATGCTGGTAAAGACTGCAGGGATGAGCAAAGGGCCACTGAAAGCTGAGCAAGAGAAAAGGATGGTCTGAAGAGCTTCCTTTTAGCATTTTGGCACTCAGTGGGTCAGGTCCTGTGTCATGCATCACTCAGAGTGAGAGAGCAATGCCTGCTGATGGATCTGTTTTACATAGTATGTAACACTGAAGAGCTGAGGGCTCTTCCATTGTATAAATTACTTCTGATTATTTTTTAGTTCTTCCTAACATCCTTGTAATTAAGAGAGGACGGAACTTTTTGATCAGCTGCTGGTGGAGAAAGGTTAAGTTAATAAGCTTGATCATTTATCAGCTGATAAATTGCAATGTGAAACGTCATTGCTCTGTACAGGGTATGCTGGTTTCCTGGTCTGGCATTTCGTTCTTGTCCAGTATTCACAACTCCTGAGCAATATTTTCTGTTTCTATTGTGTTTGGTGTCTCTTAGTTCAGTTTGCCACTGTGGTAAATTTGGCCTTTCACATGCCAAGTCCTCTCCTTGTATTATGCATGAATCTTCCTTCTTTTCAGGGATCCCAGGTCTCCAAGTCCATAAATATTCCACGAACACAAAGCCCCTTACGTTTGCCCTGTGGATTGGAAGTGGTTTAGAAAGGGGAGAGGTTACAGGAGGAAGGGGAGGGGGCAAATGTTAAGCAATGATTCAGTTAATTCTTTTAAAAAATAATCAAAAAATTTTCATGACGTTCTGCTTCCTTTCCCATCTACTTACAGCACGTTTGGGCTTGTTTGAGCTGTTTTTTACACTGGAGTGGGGCAAGAAACTATTTCATTATTTAGTTCCTGACATTTCTAATGTCCTTGAAACAATTTCAGTGTCAAATATCAGAGAATGGGAGGAGGATGGATAACAATGGTTTGAAGTCAACACATTGTTAATAGGATGTTATTTGTGTAATTAGCCAGTGAAGATGTAATGGTATAGTACAGAATGTGGCATCAATAATAAGGGCTGAAATATTTATGGTTTTCTTCTCCATGTAACAGTTGTAGTTTTAATCGTTCGTTTTTATGCATCCATATGATGTTGCTTTGTCTTCATGTGGTGCAGTTGTTTTTATGCAGCTTTTGTAACTCGTAACTTTCCTTCCCATTGCCAGAGCAGCACCTGCTGGCAAGAATTGATAGAATTGTCATCTGAAATTATTTGCTAATCTCCTTCATTTTCTACTTTTTTGGGGTTACTTCCATAACTGTTTCTCTCCTTGGGTTTGAAGAGTTGTGCCAATTGTCAATGCAGAGAAATCAGCATCAGTACCTTAATAAAACACCTAATTTTCCTGCAGGAAGTATGAAACAGGGTGCAGGGTTAACAGGGTTTTGTCCTCTCTTTTCCTGATACATTAACTTTTGCTCCTGGACATGCTATTTCAGTTCCTATCACAGTCTCATGCCAGAATAGAGTGTCTTTGAGCTGTTTCTTAGTATGTGTGAACCAAGTTTCAGAATGACCCCATGATCTGATGTTTGGATCTGTACCCTTGTGCTTCTTTAGTCACATTGTGGGTTTCTGAGAAAATTAGCTTTAACTCTCAAAGTTACAACGCAATGTGCAGAATGAAATGTGTGGTGTCAGTCGACACCCAGCTGGGATTTACCTGAGGCACAAAGTGCACATTTAGTGACAGCTGGATTTGGCCTGTCTGAGGACACTTGAAACTCTGGTGAAAGATCTCCTTGGGCAGTGGTGCAGTCTGGTACATGGCAAAGACAGAAAACGTGTCTGAGAAATGTTTTTTTGAGTCAGTGAGGTTTGTTTTCAGCAAGTGTGATTTCACAGTACCACAGAAAGGGAGAAGGAGAGAAGAGACCTCTGTTAGAGCCTGGGAATCCTCTCAGCCAGCCTTGGGCTGGGGAGAAAAATCTTAATGAGAGAAAAACATTCCGTCATGGTGCCCTGGAGTCCTGCAGTGCTTCCCTCCCTGACACACCAGCACTAAGGTAATGCTGTAAATGGTGATGGCAACAAATGACAAGTAGACATCTGTAAACTAAATACTGACAAGGGTCAGTGCTGCTCATCATCCTCATTGTGGTGGCTTTTGTCCAACTGCAGAAAATACCAATCTGGTCTGCAAGAGAATCTTTCCATTCAGAGACTCGAACTTTTCACCTTGCAGTGGCTGCTGCTCATCCCTGAGCTGTAGGTAACCACTTCCTGTTTTCTGCCTTACCCTGAAACCTCAGATTTGAGCAGTAAACTTTGTATGTCTGCAGTTTGCACATCTCAACACGGCCACCTGCTGCTCCCTGCTGTAGAAATGCATTTGCCATTTCATAACCCAGTTTGGGCAATGGTGTGTTGAACTGTTCAAGTATCTGAAATAAAAGGAGACAGAGTGAGCAGAACTCACTGTGCTGTTTCATACAGAGAGTGGAAGAAAAAGCAACCAAAGCAGTTCACTAAAAAAGTAACAAACTTCCCCTTATATGCACTTAACATATTTCTGTTGCTTTGTTGGCATATGAGATGACTTAATTGTGCAGTGTAGTCTAGGAACTTCACTGCAGTGTTTCTGCTTACTGTGTTTTGTCACCCTGTGTTCCTCTTCCCAGACCAAGTAGGAAGGGCCAGGTCAGATTTTCATAGAGCAGTTCTCATCACTGCCCAACTTCTAATTATTCTATTACCTCTGCTCCTGAAATACAGAGGTTTTTCAGGGTGAGTGCTGGGGGCTGGAAGGAGGAAGGGAAAGAGTATTCCTAGCTGGAAATGTGGGGTTAAACCTTCTTCTTCCCTGCTTTGCCTGGCACTGCCCTGACCTCTGATAAACTCGAGGGGAATTCAGGACTGGTCTGGAACTTACTCACATTTGAAAGCTCAGTGTTTTGAGCTGAGAATGATTTACTGAGCCACTTTCTGCTTGCTGATGAACGACTATGGTGGTGAAATTTAAAGGGGAAAAAGGAGTTGTAGAGAGGATTAATGGGAGAGGAGGGGAGAATTTTAAAACAGTTCTGGCTGCCCCATTTACTTGGGAAATCCTGTGTCCAGCAGCTATGTACACAGCTCAGTCCTGATGCAGTTCTTGTAAAGAGAATGTAACAACCTGGACTGAGTAACTAAACTGTTAATTAAGTTGTCATAGAGGGAATGTGAGCAAAAGCCCTGGCATTACATGAGTGGTTTTAGTATAATCCTCAGTTGTTCTTTGAGCAGTTGCCCAAATAGATTTCAATTTATGGAAACACTTGAGCATGCCTCTGAGATTTCACTTATTTATTTGTATAAATACCAGTTTCCCAGCCTGCAGACCCTTTGTGTCTGTGCTGGGCAACCAGAGCAGAGAGAGCACTGGCCCCACAGTGCTCACACCTGGGCATGGTCTGCTTTGGGGAGGGTGGGCAGAAGCTCAGCACAGTGTTTGGTCTCCAGAGCACTGGGGAAGTCCAAGATGGGCTGGAGTGTTGCATGGCAGGAGCAACCCCTCAGCGTTCACCCCTTGTTTCCAAGTTTGGCAAAGAGTTTTTCACTTGGATCCTGGCAGGGTGCAGCTCCAGCAGCAACAGCATATTCTTCTGGCTTTGGAAAAGGAGAAGTAGGAAGTGTTGGCAAGGTTTTCACAGAGTCTTAAAATGTTTGATATGTGGCTCTTTGATAGGAGAAGAGGACAAAGAAAAGGGAAAGTCCAAAGACAATACAACTTGAAGGAGAGGTTATATTTTGGTTTGGGAAGGAGTGGGTTACTTTACAGTGCACTGTGAATGAGGTAAAAACACTTCCAAGTAGAAGCTTGAACAAAAAAACCCAAGCCCACGTGAAAAGGCATTTTATTGACATATTTGCTTTTAAATGCCATATATCACAATCTTCTCATTATTTTTTTTATTTAAGTACTTATTTTTTGAAATACTGTGTGTTTATTCCAAAATGAGCACTTGATTTTTATGTCTGGTATCAAGATTTGTGGGTTTATAGGTATTGACCACAAAAAGGTCATTGGGTTTCATCAGCCACTGTGTTTCCTCATCTCACTTTTTAGGTGAGACCAAACACAGAAACTTTGAAGACGAGAGAATTTTTCAGGCAGACAGAAATGAAGAGAAACTGGAATTCATAGCTTTACCTATAGTATTTTCTCTGCGAGTCCAAGGTAGTGGTGCAGGTGTTGCTGAAGGGAACAACAAATCTGTCAGCGAGTGGTTGCATTTTAATGTGGTTTTACAGAGAAGTGACTGGAGCCAAGCTAGGTAAATGCAGGTTAACAAGCCCTTCCTGTGCCCTGTTGTATTCTCCCTGGTTGAGCTCTGCTCAGGGGCTGCCAGTTGTGCCAGAGGTGGTGATTCTGCAGCAACAGAGGAGCAGGATGGGACCTGCCAAATACTTGTGTGCTTGCAGCTGCTGCCAGAACTGAAAACCACCAGTGGCTCTGGCTGCCTTATTGAAAATGTTACTTTGGGTTTTTCCCTTCCTTTTTGTCCTGCTTTCTAACAACGTTGCACAGTTACAATGGCAGCCTCTAGCTGTCCAAATACCTACAGGCTTTTTTTTGGTTTGTGACTTACAGCAGGAGGAAAAACAACAAGCAAACAGAAAAACAACTGTGCAGAAATGCCATCCTTTCCCTCTTTCAGGAAAGACAAGCCAGGAAGAAGATTTGACCATCTTAATGTGTGTAATTCTTAAGCTGTGAGTGGGAGGAACCTGGCTAAATTGATCTCCTCTTTGTTTGCCCTCTTTCTATTCCTGTTTTGGTCCGTCCTTTCCCCTTGGATTCCTGTCATCGAGTTTCTGTACGGTTTCATTGCCTCCAGCCAGCTCTGTGGCTCCCAACCCAAGGCAGGCGCAGTCATAAATCACGCCCACTGCCCTGCACTGGGAAGAAGGATGCTTTCAGCCAGCCCCGGGCTTGTAATGCAGATGAACAGTCTCAGCCTCTCCGGGGAATGCTGGGGAGAACAGGAGAGGGAGGGAGGCAGAGCTGTGTCTCCATTCAGCAGCCGTGAGCTGTTTGTAACTCGCCTTTGTTGAGTCCCAGTCAGGTCTCCCTTAGGTCACACATTAGCACTTGTTGTGAGTAAGGCAGAAGAACCCTTGAGAGGCTGCATTGCCAAAGAGGGCTGGGGGAGAGCAGGGAATGCACTGGGGGCTTGGGAAAGCACAGGGAGGGAGAGCTAAAGCTCCTTGAGTGCAATGAGTGAAGGTCAGAGGTCTCCTGTGACCTTGCCCTGCCTTCGTGACCTTTTTAAGGCCGTTCACTGTGACGATATCCCTGCCTGAGGGATTGCTGGCATCTGCAGGCATTCCAGCAGCAGTTAAACACCTGTATGTTTGCTGCTGACATTTCATTAGGATGAGTAATGAGCCTGGATATTAAATGTCTACCTTTCTGGCTGGTCAGGAGAGGAAACAGGGGAGGGAAGCTATAGCATGTCTAGGAGCTTGTGCAATCCTCACCAGAGCAGCCAAGTGCTCTCCCCTCAGCCCTGCTGCTGAGCATCACCCTGCCCTTCTCCTCCTGCACTGTGGCCAGGAGCTGGAAATTGTTTTCCCATTTTTACAGCCATGGCAGAGCTCCCTTATGTCCGTCTCAAGTCCTTCCTAGAAGGATAAAAAAAGTCAAGATTCCCTGGGAAAAATGCCCACATCTGGGGAAATGTTTCTTCTGTAGCCTCCAGTTGCAGACAATTCTCCTCCGTCCTGGGATCCAAAGCTCTGTGTTCAGAGCTTTGTGTTGCATTGTGTTCCATAGTGGCCTAAGCAGAGGGTGCACAGGGATGCCTGCAGCAGCCTGGGCTACTAAAGCATTGCTCTCCTGTGACAGCAGGCCAGGGCTGCTCTCCACCAGCAACCTAAAGAACAGGGAAGCAAGGTCAAAACAAGGCAGCTTCACTTAAATTTAGCAAGTGAAATTGGAGGGGATGAAATATGTCTGCTCATTTCAGTTGTCAAAGAATTGTACGTGTTTTGAAGTTTCTTATGCCACTGGTATACCTACACCACACTTACTTTTTCAAACCTGGTGAATGTCAGGCTTAAACAAACAAACAAAATCCCAAGAGTGGGTTAATGAAAATTTATTCTTTGCAGAAAGGTGTCTCTGCCTAGAGTCTGATCTTGCAGCAAACTGCACCTCCAAGTCTGATTCCTTTAATGCTTGTGCAGGGGAGAGTGCTCAGACTTATCCTAACAGAACCTAAAAGGGCTGGATACCTGAGAAGGAAATGAGTCTTGTGTGCATCTCCAATGCCTGAAACCAAGGCAAGATTTTTCTCTTGGGGTGCTTTTTTACAACCGAGACAGCAGCTGTCATTTTGCTGTTGCTTTGAGCTCTGCTGAAATAAGATCTACTGACTGGCACTGATGTTCAGAAAAAGCCATGTCTCTTTGTTTGTGCAGTAACACAAAGATGTGCTGCTCTTGACAGCTTTCTGTACTGAGCAGCTGGACTTGGGATGGTCTACATGTGCTGGTGTAGGTGCCTTCCTATATTTGAGGAGGTGCTAAAAGTGTACTCCAAGAGGCAAAGATGGCCTTCCACAACCACTCCTGTCTTGTGATAAAAGGTTGCTGAAATAAGTGGGCTGAGGTATATATATGGACCTTTAAATATCCTATTTCTCCCTGTTGGCTGAAGGACGAGAGGTGTCCCTCAAGTTTGTAGTGAGTTTAACTGGAGGCATGTTATCCTTCATTCTAGCAATATGAAGTGTTCAAAATGAGTTTACCATGGTACAGAGAACAGTTAGCTGGGGTTTTTTTCCAGCCCTACGGAAATTATTGTAAAATTGTTTTATTCCTTTTGTTGCTGATGCACAGGACAGTGCTTTCATGAGCAGCATTTTCATTTCTGACAGTAGCTGTCCTATATTTCACTTTGGCATAAAAGTATTGTTTGAAATCTGAAAACTGCCTGTATCTTACATAACTGTGCTCCTGCCACCCAGGTGGGAGTGTATGCACAGAAAGTCTGAGGGCTGCTTAGGCTCCTTTATACACCCATGAAAGAAACAATGGGGTTTTTTCCTTTGTCCCAAGTGTCCATGTGTTGTTTTGGCTATGTGTCTGTTTTCTTGCCTTCATGCTACTGCAGGCATTGGTGTCCTTGTGGGTTATTCATGAAGGGCTGTGTGTGTGTTTCCCATTTCATCACAGCAGTGCCTTACCCTACCAGGACCCTGGTGTGGTTTAACCCCAGCTGGCAGCTGAGCACTGCACAGCTACTCGCTTAGTCCCCACTTATGGGGCAGAGAATCAGAAGACTAAAAGGGAGAAGCTCGTGGGTTGAGATAAAGGCAGTTCAGTAGGTGAAGCAAAAGCCATATGTACAAACAAAGCAAAAGAAGTAATACATTCACCACTTAGCAGCAGGCAGGTATTCAGCTGTCTCCAGGGAAGCAGGGCTCCGTGACACATGATGGTGACCTGGGAAGACAAACACCATCACACTGAAAAATGCTGGATTTCTCCTCCTTCCCCATGCTTTTTATTGGTGAGCATGATGCCATATGGTATGGAATAGCCCTTGGGTCAGCTGTCCTGGCTGTGTCCTCTCCTAACTCCTTGTGCACCCCCAGCCTTCTCGCTGGTGGTGTGAGGAACAGAAAAAGCCTTGACTGTAAGCACTGCTCAGAAGAGAAACCAAGCTGGGCTTCAAGATGCCTTGCCAACCACAAGGCAAGTGAGAGCCAGGAGTAACTGCAAAAAAGCCATGAGTGTGGGAGACACACTCAGCACCCATTTCATTGTCCTTGCAGTTGTGCTGAGCTGTTATGCATGTGTGCTCTGTGTGTAAGGAACTTTTAAGCCATTAGGACCTTAGAGGAGGGAAGGTCAAGTGGACTCAGATCATCTTTTCTTTAACAGGTTGGTTGGGGTTTTTTGTCCCCCACTGTGCTTTGATTCTGTTGTTCATTGTCAGGAATGGCACAGAGGACTCAGAGAGAAGGGCATTTGGCTGGCACTGAGCACTGGCCATGCTGACCTTTTAAACAGGCAATGACAGGTAGTGTGGTGTGAGCAGACAGCCCAGAAGGGCTTCTGGACCTTTGCTGAGAGCTCTGCTTCACTTTGAGCACTCAGCAGCAGCATTTGGAAACTGGAGAAGAGCATATGAGACACAGTTTACTTGCCCTGGAGGTAAAATTACGATTTTATGGGCAGTGACAAATTCTCTGAAACAAGGCAGCACTTTGGCTACTGAAGTACTTGTTCACCCAAGCTGTGCTGGAGCAAGTCTGCTGCTCTAGTCAGAGAGATTCTGAGAAGAAATATTGAGGGAAATCTGCAAAATCACTGTCATTTGGTGCAACACAGTGGTATAAATGAGGGTGTTTTCTTCTTCTGAGTATCATAGAAGCTTATGGTAACAGCCAGTTCCTGCTTTCAGATGCCTGCAATGAAAGATCAGGAAAACAGGCCCAGGAGGTGAAATGGTGCTGCTGTAGCTGTACACCAGGACAGGGCTCTGGGAACCCCTGGGCTTTTCATGATCCAGCATATTCTCAACTGCCTTTGCCTCTCTGGTTCCACTTCCTTTGCAGTAAAAGCAAACCTTTAGGTCCCTCTCTCTCACAACAAAACTATTTCCTTACTACAAACATATACCTGAGAGGAAATAAAACACTTGTGAGAAAAGCTGGTAAAATAGCGCTCAGTGTTTTTTGTGTATGTAAAGTAAACATCTCTGTGTAATGGAGTAACACTTTCAGAACCATGCTCTGTCCTGCCTCTCGAGAACAGGCTACACTGAATGCAGGGGGGATCTGGAAAAGCGAAGGGTGTTGATCTAACCCTACTGCCACTGAAGACAGAGCTACTGATTTCAGTAACAGCAGCTTTATGTCCATGCTAGTTTTGTTGGAGGAAAACAAATTAAATTCCAGTGCTCCAAAACTGTTGGTTTCAAAGACCAAACGGAATGGCTGATGTGTCACAGAGTTGTGATGAACCCTTAGATTTTCTTCTCAGTTCTGAAAAATACTGTTCAGTGTTGAGTAAAACAAATACTTCAGTATAAAGGTATCACTTTTATTGCCAGGAAAGCTAACTTTTTTGAGACATCTGATCCTTGCTTTTGAGTTCACTAAATATGGGAACTGCCAAAGTGGAATACTGAATGCTTTTTAAATGTCTCTTGGGGGAAAATCTGCAATTCCATCAATGTCCAGTATAAAATCAGCCCCGTTCATATAGAAACAGAAAATTAAAAATCTTTAGTGGCAATTAAAAGGAATCAGTGTAGTTTCATTCCACACAAACCTTTATACGAGTAATCTGAAAAAAACCCCATAGCACTTACTGTATGGTATTATTTCAGTGAAATGTTACCTTATTCTAGAGGCGGTGAAAGTCATCAAGGCTTTTGAAGCACATGTTTTGAGTGGAAGTGGTTTTCATATTCTCTTCAGCTTGCACGAGGGTTGTTGGATAAGGTCTCAGCAGGTCCCTCTGCCAGCTGGCTTTGCTCCGTGTTGTGCATCTGCATCCAGTGCTGTGGAAGATCTTGCCCAGATCATATCCTAGTCTGCTCTATTCATCCCTTCCCATAGAGGAGAGGCAATAGTGCTGTACTAGAGGGGCCACTTAGCATAAATGCCAAGTGATGATATCATTTGAGTTTGAGCTGCAAAATATTTGAGTAGTATTCCTCTGTCACTCCATGTCCAAGGCTTTGAACTAAAGCCCTGCTTAAATGCTGAAACGAGGAATTCTGCTGTCTTGCCACAGCCAACCAAGGCTCAGGTATGCAGAAAATGTTGTCTTTTTTCTTTTTTTTTCCATAGCAAATTCCTTTTAGTGGAGAATGCTAACTGGGCTTTGTTTCCTTATAGTGTAGTTGGCTGATATCTGATCTGTGTGTGAGGACTTTGTCTTCAGACTGTGGGAATTAGGATTTTAAAAAGGCAAGAAGAGGGGGATTTAAATGGAGTATCATATTGTGTTAGTTTTGTGCTATGCTGTAATTTTTAAAGTATGAATGTCATCTGGGGAGAAGTTCACATTGTAGATATTTCATTTTGTCCTCTCTTCATCTTACCAATAGCTTTGTCTCCTTTTTGCTCCCTCCCTGCTCCTGCCTCATCTGTGAGCCTTGGAGAGCTTGCCTGATTTCCCTGGCAATGCCACACACCTCTAGTTTTAATCCCTATTACTGTCTGGCTCTGGGTTTGTATCTGGGTGCCTCTAATACACTGCAGAAGGTGGCCAGCAGCAATCTGTCTCCTTTATACCTCTGCAGCTCTAATCCTGCAGAGGTCCTTGCTTGTAAAGATAAAGGTACATTTATCCTCCCTAATGAGGCAGCAGGTCTGGAGCTGTGAGTCGGTGCTGAGTTATGTCAGCAGAACTGTGCAGTGACTAAAATGTTATTGCTAATAAAGACCAAGTGGTACTGAAGGAGCACCTGCACTTTACCTAGCCTAGGCTGCCCTGAAGAGTTGTTCATGTTCATTTGTAAATTATGTTAAAATTAAGAAAAAAGCAAAGAGAATATTGGTTTGGCCAGCACAGAGTGACACAGAATGACATGAGGGGAGGAAGCCCCTCAAACCACAGGGGAGAGAGTCATAATTTGCTTGGTTGCTTTTGAAGCTCCAGGCCCAGAGGACACAGTCCCCATCGTGCAAAAAGGCAGGTTGGGAAGGCAGTGCCCTTCCCTGGGCAGTGCTCTGGGGCTGTGGGATGGAGCACGGAGGGTGCTCTGCTGGAGCTGCCACTCGGGCAGGGTGAGCTCAGCCTGGTCCTTGGCTCCCGTCTGGTGGCTGGGCTCACATAAAGGAAGCTTCTTACTTCGGGGTCTGAATTAGCTCTGCTTCAACATTTGAGTGTTAATGATGAAGCTAGAAGTGCAGTTATTTCATTTCTTTTGGGTTGGTTGGGGTTTTTTTAACCTTTTCTGATTAGTCTCGTGGAGTAAGAGGAGCTGTTCTTTCCTCCTTACTTTTTTTTTTCTTTTTTTCTTCCTTGGCACCTTGTGTCCTTAGGAGAACCTTCTCTGCTTTCTAGCCATAGAGAGCCTGCCTGGAGAACAGCCAGGACACAACCTTTGCTAGGATACAGCTATTCTGGGTCAGATTAAAAGCCCATCTTAATACATCTCTAGTTCTGGTCAGAAAGAGATCTCTACAGATAACTGAAACAAATAAGGGTGTGTGCTACTTCCCCTGAGGAAACTTTCCTGGTCTCCAGCTATTTTAGCTCGAGAGATTTCCTGAATTAGATTCAGTTCCTACCATATTTTCTAACTCTCTGTGGATTTTTCTTTGAATTTGCCCAGCGTGGCACCAGGGTGGCTGTCCTTTGGCAGAGCCTTCTGTAGGTGGCTGTGTTTCTATATTGCCCACAGTACAAAGGATTTACTTAGCACTGCTTGGTTTGGATTTGGCTCACAGTGCCCTCATCTGCTGCCTCTATTCTGAAAATGGACAAGATGGAGAGCAGATGATCCTCCTCCATCCACAGAAGGGCTGGATGAACGTTGTGAGAGCTGGTGGCCATTTTTTAAACAATGATGATTTAGTTTGAGCTAACAGAGAATTTACAAGGAAGTTCTGTTCAAAAGCAATGACAAAAATCACAATAAGTTTTGGCAGGGATCAGAAGATGAAAATGAAAGACTCTGGAAAAGAAGACATTGGGGAGCAATGGTGTGATCATCTGGTTGTTGGAAATGTCCATCCCTGATTTAGGGGAAAAAAGCATAAAGGTGGATTCAGTTGAAGTGAAAGTTTGTGGAGTTGAAGTTAATAAAACACATCCTTTTTACCTGTTAATGTAGTTTCCAACAGAAATACAGGTTATTGTGAGTTACTGCAACTAGTGGAAGTGAGTGCTGGGCTGCTCCCCTACAGAATCTTTGTTAAGAGCTTAGACTTCTGTCATGCAACAGGAGGAAAGAATAAAGTTATGTTGCATTAAATAAATATCAATGTAACAGGAGCCTCAATAAGAAAAAAACCCACAGTGCAAAATAAAGGTTTTTGAAGATTGCTCATATTCCTGCCTTTTTTTCCTTTCCTCCTAAAGCAGGTTTTTTTTTTCCCCCTGATGATTATCTGCTCTTGCAATTTGCTCCAGGCTTAGCACAGCTAAGAATTAATGGGCTCAACAGGAATCAAGTTCCTAAACTTGCTTAACCAAAGTCAGTGAGATCTGAAGGCAAGGTCTGGCCTGTGTGTGCCCAAGCCACCTGTGTTGAGTGTGTGCCCAAACAGCTGTATTTGGGCAGCCTCTGAGAGCCTTGCAGGTGGAGTTGTACTCCATCCATAGTGCTCTAAAGGTTTGGTTTGAATTCTCTGCTTTTTGTATCAACTCATCTGCATGCATCGTGCTGCTACTGAACCAACACACAGCAAAAAGGCAGCGCTGGAGGAGAATTAATTAGGGAAACTTTGCTCACTCAAATCAAGGTTGGGTCTGATTTGTTTTGGGTGCTCTTTGCTCCTATCATCAAGCTAACTAATTGCAACTAATTTGTTCCCTCTTCTTTTTCTTTTTTTCATGTTTTCCTGATGTCTGCTGACCTGCACGTGTTTCCCCATTTGATGCCAAGTAGGTGAGTGTACATGCTCTAAAGGAATGTTGTTCTGTTCTGGGATTTTTTTATCCCTCTTTCTCCCTTTCTGTACATCACACAGTTAGGAATTAGAGTAATATGGAAGTGATACCACAGGGCTGGCACACCTACAGCTCATGGGGAAAGCCTTATGATGTTACCTAAGTGACTGCTGAGTGAAATACACTTTCTTGTACCTAGAATTCCAGTTTTGTCCTTTGTTTTCCCCTCTTTTTTGTGCCTACAAACCAAAGATGCAGTTGTTTAGTATGGGACCTTCACATGTATTCAGAGTATACAGCACTTGCAAGCTCAATTGAGACTGGAGATTTTTTATAAATTCTCCAAAAACTTAACTCTAAAAAACAAGTAGTGGTTCATCAAGCCTTCTCATCCTTTTAGAAAGTGTATTCATATACTTTTGAAGAGATAAATCCATACCACCATAAATGCAGACAGAAGTCATTAGCCTACTGAGCAGTAGGGCTATGATCATCTGATAATGACTCTAAAACATCATTATACATAGCCATTACATTTTTAATTCAAAATGAGGTGTGGTTTATGTTTTAAATGCATCTAAACATAGAGAATATGCTGGCATCTATTGAGAGTGTTAGCATAGCCATGTGACTGAGACAAGTGAAGCACTTGCCATGGTTAGGGAACTGACTTAGGTACTGGTAAGCTCCTAGCAAGAGCAGCTTTAATTGTGATCACTGTGTGAGCTTTTAATGGAATTTTTTTGTAAGAAAAATACAGAATGTAGAGACACTAACATTCCAGGACAACATTTTACTCTTGCATGATGTAATAGAGTAGTTACTGCCTTCACTGAACCACAGTGCATTTCCACTGATACAAACGAGGCATAATTTGCATTGCAGAATAAGGATGCATAAACTGACTTTGCTTCACGAGTATTTGTGTGAGGAATATTGCTTTACTTGCAGCTATACAAAGCCCCCATGCATATGTGGGATCCCATATGCTGAAATACAGAGGGCAATCTACCTGTTAGATTTCTTATGTAGCAAACAGATACTTGGTGGATTTAACATTGTGATCTTTGTGGACAGCAGAGCTAGCCAGTTTTCCTGCTAAATTCTGTGAGGCTGCAATGTGGGGAAAGAAGAACTGAAAAGGAAAATACTCCCCAGGGACCAGGCTCCTGACTGTGAACATTGTCTGTGTGAGCAAACCAGGACAGACCAGCTTAGAATTCCTGTTCCAGGGGTGCCAGCCCATCAGCAGAGGGGCTGCTCGCAGAAACAGATGGCCAGGCTGCCCCGGAGCTGGCAAGGTGCTTACTGTGCCAGCTGACGTGTCCCCGTGTGTCTGTGCCCACGTGGGCACAGGGCTGAGGCAGGACCAGAGCAGAGGGAAGCTCTGCTCCAGAGCCCATGGCCTCTTGCAAGGCACAAATGGGATACTCTGCCTCTCTGTCCCAGTTCAGCTGGGGAACCAAATATGAGCTGACTGCAGAGGAACAAGTGACTCTCAGCAGCTCTCCGAGCATTGCTGCCGTTCTTTTCAGAGGTAGTTGCTCCAACTACAGAGTTTTCTGCAGAAGGTGCAGCACTAACCACATCTGTCCCACTGTGCTCAGGGAAACAGCAAAAGCAGAAGTGCTTTGTCTTCCCCACATCAGGCTTGCCAGCTGGGACCCAACACATACACTGATGCCTGGAAAGATGTGTTGCTCCCTGTGTGGATTTGCACGGTGCTTCTGCAGGGACCTTACTTGCTTCAGCAAAGCCAGTGCTGTGCCACACACCAGCATGGCTTTTTCTACCCAGGCAGTGGCAGCAGATTCTGCTCATTTGTCTCAGCTGCCCGATTCCCATGGCCCCACATTCCCCAGCTACAGCCGAGGTGACACAGGTTGTCAAATTTGTGTTCCCACGTTTTCTTGCAGCATTAAATGAACAATATTTCATTATTTGGACTTTCTTGACAGCTCCAGCTTATTACCTGTTGTGGTATGCTCTGTTGGAAAGCCTCTTTGGAGCATGTTTCTCAGAAGCTGCTTTGCAGGCAGGGACTGTGGGTTGGCTTCTTGGGAGCATATGGAAAGAAGGGGGATCCAGCACAGGCAGCTTCTGTCATTTGAAACACTGTTCTGTGGCAGCCCCATTGAACACCCATCGTGTATCAACAGTTCTAGGAGTCAGTGCCAGGGAGAAGGGAAAAAGATTTGTAGCTCCTGTGAACAGGGTAATCAGGAAGAGAAGCTACTCTAGGTTATTAAATAAAAGATATTTCTTTTAGAAGAGCTGAATCATCCTATTGCTGCCTGTCCCTTGTGTGGAGCATTTCTGAGGAGCTGAGTGCCAGGCTGGCAAGGCACCACATTAAAGAGGTCATCAGTCATGCTGCCTAGTGTCAGAGCAGTTGTGCCTAAACCCATCCTGGGGCCTCCTAGGCCTGCTCAGGGTTGGGGAAAAGAAAAAAAAGGAATGTTTGGCCAGGAGACAGCTCTGAAGGGGGCTGTGCATCATTTGTACTGTAGTAGCTCTGAAAAGTCTTGATTATTTTAGCTCCTGTGTTGTGCTAGCTTCAAACCACAGCACGTAATTAATGACCGCCTCAGCTTAAACTTGTCATCTCATTCAAGGAGGAGACAAAGAGGCATGGGCTGGGATGAAGGAGGAGAGGTAATGTGCAGACCATCCCCTGACAACAGCAGCAGCTGCTGTCAGCTCCATCACTGCAGCTTTTGGTGATGCTGTGAGGGGCTGGTGTTGGATGTTCTCCTGCTGGGGAGACATGACCCGAGAATGAATGATTTTAAATTTCAGCCAGGGGACTTGTGCTTATACTAGAAAAAGTGGTGAATTTAGGTACTGGAATAGGTTCCTAGAGGGGGCTGTGGGGGAATTTGCTTAGAGTTTATGGACCGTTTGGGAAAATGTGCTATCAATAAAGTTTTAGGTAGACTTGAATCTCTCTTGTTAGCAGGGTCTCCTCAGGGTCTTTAAGCACAGTTCTGGTGGACTTAATCAGTAGTGACCTGAATCCATCTCTTTGTTTTGGTTTGGTTTTAATTTTTGCAGAGTAGGGGGAAATGTCAAACGTTTGCTTAGCATAAAACACCTTTCCAGAGTCTCCAAGACTCCAGCTTACCTGACAGAGTAGAAGCAGGATTATGTTATTAGCATGTTACCTCTTCTTTAAACCTTCTCATTGAATTTCCCCACTGTTGCACTACTCCTTCTGTGGATTACCATGACACAGAGTCGATAAGTGGTGCAAAATACACCAAGATTTCAGGACACGTATTTCACTTCACATGCCACATATTTAGTGTGATAGACATTTTGCTTTGCAATTAGGCAGCATGCTTATGTACTCTAATCTGCAGCAATTTTTGCTCTATTAATAACCCATTAGTAGCCTGCAGCGCATTCTCTATACATCACCGCTTCACAAATTATTGAACTTCCTCTCACAAGTTTATATGAACCAAAACAGATTATAGCAAAAGGGGTGAGAAAGCTTGCTGTTATAGAAAAGGTGAAATCTGACCTCAAGATCACAAATAATGACTCTCAAAAAAGACAGATGCTGAATGCATTTCGTTTCAGGCCTCGGTACTTTCCATCTCCCTATGCAGTCATGCAGAGAGCATACACTCCAGTTCGGGTCACTGGTGCCAGCAGCAGGCAGGTAAATCACAGCCCCAGGTATTGCTTGTCATTCCAGCTGTACTGCAAATGTCATGGCCTTTTGAGCCCAGGTGCTATTAAATACCTTGCTCTGGCTTTTATAAATGGTGTGCAAAAAAGAGGCAGAGATGATGATACCTGTGCCGATGATTGCGCTGTCATTGTGGGTCATTAATCTCTGCCTGGCTCTGAGCCTTCCAAATGAGCACTGCCATTGCTGTGCACCTGCCACAGCTGGAGCTGCACCACTGCAGCTGCAGCATCCAGGCTGGCTCTGCACACCTGGAGGCAGGGGGAAGCCAGGAAGAGCACAGGGCTCCTGGCAGTCATGCCATGAGCAGGGTCTGTGAATGTGTCTGCCCACCTGTGGACATTGACCTGCCAGGTAATTGTCCAAAGTGGTGGATTTCTACAGAGTGACTTTCCATGGGGAGCTGTTGTGTTTTTCATCTGGGGCAGTCACCACTGGTTTTTCTACTATGAAAGAGAGTCTTAGCCTGATCTTCTGGGATTTGCATGTTCAGACTGGTGTCTGGTTTAGGTACATGGGAAAATCTTTACTTGAAGCTGTGGGGTTACATCAGCTCTGCCTGAGCTGCTACAGGCAGCAGTTTGGTCCTATCAGTCGATGGTCCCCTGGGACTCTGCTGCTGACAGGCTCTGTGGAGTGGGTTCTTCTGTAATCTGGGAGACAGCCAAGGGCATCTTGTAGACCTAACACAGATCCCATCAGCTGAAGGTGTTGCCTGCAGTCAGTCTATGGATTGGGCCATTTTGGCATTTTTGGCAGCGACACTCCCAGGTACCTGCAGAACATGTTACCTGAGCATTGAAGGAATGCAGGCTTTTCCTCCAGTCTCCTTTGGAGAAGGTCACAGAGGCAAATTAGTGTGGTCCCCACTTCCTCTGGGTCACTTTTCAATGCCTTGGTGGTGGTGCTGCCTCTCCCACCATGCCTGTGCTGGGGAGTGTGGAAGGATGCACACAGCATGGCATTCCCATGTGAAACAAGGAGGGCAGCAGACCTGACCATGAGTACAGAGAGTGATCAAAGACAGGTAGTTTCTTTGAACAGATTCAACTGAGAATTTGAGCCAATGTCTCTTGTCAGTAGTTCCTTCTATGTTTCAGTATCACTACCTTCTATTAGGTATCCTGTATATTTTATTTTCTTTTATCTTTTTTACAGTTTTTAGAGAAAGAGCTCCATTTATTTTGAAGTGTTGAAATACCATTTGTTCAGTTTGTTACTTTTAGCACCAGATTTGTCCTTCTTACACTCCCACGTAATCTTTTTTTTTTCCTGTAGAGAGACGGCCTGAGTGTTTGAAGCAGATCCAAAAGCAAAATCAGGAAAAGCTCATTGCTGTACATGTCATAGTAGGAGAGCTCAGCAAGTGACATTCTGGTGGGCAGGATCTTGCCTCCAGCCCCTTCTCAGCCAGCCACCACACTCTGGGGGAGAACTGGTGTTCTACTGGTGCTAAGCAGCAATGGAATTAACACTGCTCTGTAACAGATGTGTCACCAGCAAGTCACAATACCCTCCTTTCCTTCTGAGAATCAAACAGACCAGACTTGGAAACCTTTTCTGCAGAGATCTTACTCCTTGAATGTGAGACAGGATATCTAAAGAGATTGTTCATTATTATTGTTATTAATGGACACGCATGTTGCCTCTTGACAGTTCCTCAGTACTGAGTACTTGGGATTTGTGGGTTCTTTTCTCCTTTAGCCTTCCAGTTTCTTTCAGAAAAGTAATGTGAAAGAGACATTTGCTTGTGTTTGGATTTTTTTCCGTTCCTTAATTCTGCAGATGTTATTTTTGAGTCATCTATCACTCCTAAGAGATGAATTTTGAAGGTTGTGAACTTTGCAGCCTACTAGGAAATCCTCTCCTGTAGCCAACAGAGTCAGGATTTATTATCCTTCCTGCAGTTCTTTCTGGAAGGGGAAACTGGTTCTGGGCAGCAGAACTAGGAAGCTTAAAAAATTAAAACAGACATAGAAGGCACTGTAGCATCAAGGCTGTATTTTAGATGAAATAGCTTCTGTCTTTTATTTCATTTCTAATTCCCAAAATGCAAATGGAATTTTTACATATTCAACGAGGCTTTTGCATTTGGAGTCTGGGTTTTGATGTTTGGGACGTTCTTCCCAAGAAATAGGCCGGTACCAGCAGCTTCAAACACACACACTGCCCGGGGTATTCCTCATGACCAGTGTTTCAGACACTCCCTGCCCCAGCCTGTGGGGATAACGTGGTGCCTAGAAAATGGTGCATAAAGAATGAATGTCAATTACACAACAAAAGTTGAATAAATAGGGTAGGGGAAGGTGTTTTTATGACACCATCTGCCTCTCGGGAGGCTCTCGTGGAGCCTCAGAGTAAAACCATGGCTTAAGCTCTTCACTGTAAGTTAACAAAAGCCATTAAATAGGGTAACTAATGGGTCAAATGTATCTTCACTTGTAAGGTTAAGACCCACAAGTCATCATTTGTAAGGAAGTAGGGGGTGGATTCATCACTGGAGGGGAAAGACATAAATTAAATGTGGTGAATCAACCACACAGGACCCCTTAATAGTTTCTGAGTATTATTTTTTCTTAATGAAATGCACCTAAATGAAATCCTACCCTCCTAGCCTGACAAACATTGACTGTGGCCTGCTGAAGGTTGTCATGTCACTGCTGCCTTTTAAATTATTCTGTGCACCCTCTGCTCTCTGCTGCTTTCTTGTCACTTTACAGCCCCTGGTTTTTGACGTAAACCAGGCAGTATGTCAGTGGGAAGCTGGCACTGTCAGGCCTTTCAGTTTTGCTTTTCACCTTGTTGCTTTCTTACCACAAAAAGTAAGATATATTTAAGTGGGGGTTGTACAGAGACCCAGTGATGCATTAAAACAAGGCAGCAAAAGCAGGGGGGGAAACATCTGCGAAATATGAAATATTAATGAGGATCAGAGCCTCTGGAGGTCACACTCCAATAGGCAGTGTTGGATGAGGTGGATCCAACAAGCCTCAGCCCTGGGTTCATCTGCTGGTCAGGACTCGGTGGAAGCATTGCTTTTTTGGGGGAATGGTGAGTAGAACTGGGTCAAATGCAGGCACCTGATTAATTTTAAGAGACTTTATAGGAAGGCTGAAAGAATTTGGATCTTAAACATGTCTTTTTAGCAAGACCAAAGGCCACAAACCATCCTTATTTTTATGAGTGTGTGTTTAAACAGTCAGAGCAACACTGCTGCTGACCATTGCTCATCAGCAGCATCCTCATGGGTGAGATGCTGGGCTCTCTCCTCTAATAGCTTGGGATTGGTTTCTCTTAGGAAGGAAGGTTAGTATGCATTTCTGTAGCCTCCCCCAGAGGAGTTTGTCCTTCACCATTCCTCCCTTTCTGGGCAGGAACTGTTCCTGTTCCTGCTTTTCTGTTTGGTGGGGAAGGAGAGATCCTCCTCCTCTTCAGACCTAGAGATGAATTGGACCAGAGACTCCTACACACAGCTCATCCCAGAACCTGCCTATCATTTGGGCAACACTTACATGTTAGTTTTAATGTTTCTAGGTCTCACAGATGTCACAAAATGTCTTTTCTGCAAGTCGGTTCTTTCTGTAGGTGCCTTCAGCATCTGTTAATTGTGTGCTTGGTGGCTATTCCACCTCTTGCCTGGGCTAATTGCTAAAAGATCCAAATACATCCATCTCCTTGTCTTCCTTCCCACCACTGGAGCACACTTGCTTCTGGGGTCTCTTTGCTCTTTCTGGTCCCAAGGCAGTGTTAGATGGAACCATTCCTCTGCTCCGTGGGTCTGCACAGAGCTGGCAGAGGAATTGCCACATTCCTCAGGCAGAGCAGTCTCCTGTGTATATCACACAGAGAGTGCCCTGTTGGACAACTGAACAGGCAAGGAGGGGAGCAGAGAGTGTATTATCACCATACTTTGCTTCTTGGTGAGGCACAGAATTTAAATGGCTTGTCAAGTGTCTGCAGCATTGAGGTTTTCTGCCTGTTTTTATTCCCTCGCTTTCAGTCATTTATTTCACTGAAGGGTTATTGTTTAGAGGTTAAAAATGCTTTTAGTTCGGGACAAGTTTTTAGGAATGAAAAGCTTTGGTCTTCCTCTTAGAAGTATTTGCAGAGGAGACAGTATCTAACAGTGTTACTGAGAGAGAAGCTGAGCTCAGTAGGAACACCAGGGAAATTGGCTGGAACTGAGAAGCAACAGGAAAAGAAAACTAGAGGTGACAAACACAGTCTGAAAGATTTCTCATTATCACATAATTATGTGTGGAAGAAGGTCAAAAAATCTGTAACCTCAAACTAAATGTGCCTGGAAGTGAATGTGTCCCACTACATCAATATCCACAGTGCCCCTCATGCTATTGGTTTCCTGGTTTGCTTTGATGTTTTATTAACTTTGCATATGCAAAATGAATGTATTTACCTAGGTGAGTTCCTTACTGTAAGTTAATGCTTATTAACACTGGTAAGGATAATCCAACAAAGTCTGCTGAGTCCTCTAACAATAAAAGTAGGGAGCACTTACAAGTCTTTGAAATGGATGGTGAGGTTTAAAATGACTCTGCTGCCCTGCTAGATGCTTCAGCTATTGCCTGACTTTAATTCTGGAGAGAACTGCTCAGTCTTCTCTTCCTTAAGGACTCTGCTAATCTGCTTTATACAACAGGACTAGAAGACTAATTGATATGTCTGTATTAAAGGAAAATCTAATAGTGGAACAGAATCTCATACCCTAGTTGGCATCTCAGCTAAGAGACATGACAGTGAGTGGGTGTGAAAGCAGAGTTACCTTTATATACCCCTGATGGGGGTTCTCTCCAGGCAGGACCTGGCCATGGTGGGGATCTCACAGTGCCCAACTCAGTGTTTCTGCAGGCAGCACAGCTGGCCAAACTGGCACTGTTTCAGAGTGAAAACTGCTATATAGTCCAGCAGAATTCCTTTGAAAACTTCCTATGAAATGCTACTTGTTGAAAGACTTGGCACCTACTGTGATGAAAAAACCTGTGTCAGTACCTGAGCAGTCACACAGTTCAGTGTGGGTGCAGCATGTCAGGTTTCAGACATAGCAGAATCAACATAGTGAGGGCCTGTGCCTGGGAACCCAGCAAGGATGAGCAGAATTGGTTCAGAGCTTTGTAAAGGTGGCTCCCACGGGACAGTTTCCCTCCTGTGCTGCTGCTGCAAGGCTTTTGTCTCTTCTCTCACCTGCAGGAGTCTTTGCAACTGCTGCAGAATGTGGATTTCCATATCCCACCATCAGACTCAGCTGTGTCCTGAAAAGATCCATCTCTGTATTTTCATTCAGTGGAAGCTGATTCGTTGATTGCATGTGCTGTCCCACCCAGGGCTGTCTCTAGCTAGGGACATTAGTAATAAATAGGTGTCTCTAGAGGGCCTTTCAAGCTGGGACCCCTCTGTTTGATCCCATTTTGGTCACGGAAAGGTGAAAGGCCAAGGAATTCATCCATTCAAGGATTCTCTTAGGAAAGATAATACACTGTGTAATTAAATAACTGGCCCCACGAGGCTTTCAGGGGTAACAAGCAGTGTTCAAAATTAAATGCAAGTATGCTGCATTCATACTATAACCTGCATAAGGCAGGTGAAAGTCCTTGAGGTTATGGAGAGGGAGTGATACTGTCATTCTGGCCTCTTTTCTTTCTAATTGTCAGTGGAAGTCGTAGGCCCAAGTGTGGTCATAACTGGGTATGTGTGCAAACCCCATCTTAAACCTCTGAACTTGTTTTAAGCTAATCCATTTGTGCTTAATTTACAAGCAGCTGGTTGATTTAAAGGGATTTTCCTCCTGGAGTAAACAAGGACAACATTTACACAGGGAGTAAACTATCCCACTGTAAATTCTCTTTGCAATTGTTGTAGCTATTTGTTTGTATTAGATCTTAACTTCCTCAGTGCAAAGCTAATCCTTCTTGAGCCTATAGTGAAGTCATGATCCTGTGTTTGATGTCACCATCTGTTGCCATAGAAGCAACTGTAATGCTGCAAATTGAACTGTATGACTTCATAGCAAGAAAAAAGCACATCTTCAGCTGCTTGCAAAAGTGGTTAGGGATATTTCCATGAAGTGGATGGAAAATATGCCAGTTTACGTTTTGTCTCAATGCAGTTCTTGGAAAGTTTATCAGCAGGGAGAGGGCTGGAATTCTATATTGTGTGAAAGGGGGGGAAAGGGATCCAGGGCTTGTATCAAATTTGAGCTTTAAAAAAAATCCTCTGGCAAGTAATGCACCCTTGGCAGGAGCCCTGCTGTTAAAAGGTTAGTATGGTTGCAAAGAGGATTGAAATAGAAACAGCTGAGAACTCAAAGCACTGTACAGATATCACCTGTCTATAGGGAAAAGCTCTGATGGTCTCACCTGGTTGTCTGCAACAGCTGCTCATAATGGGAGTTGAAGGCATTGTCACATAAATACCCATTCGGGGTTACAAAAACTTGAACGAGAATATGATGTTATTTTGTTTAAATAGCTTAGGAGGTTAAGCTTTGATCACACTTTTAGGTGTCTGACCAGATTTGATAAAAATCTTCCTTTTCATAAATAAGAAAAGTCGTTTTTGCCTAAATGGAGAAAGAGGGAGGAAAGGTGTGAGAGGGTTCAGTGGTGCAGGAGGACAAAGCCAGTGATGCAGCTGCCCCTGCACAGGGATCAGGCAAAGGGCAGTGTGCTGCCTGTAGCCCTCTCTGCCAGCAGGAAGAGGCTGCAGAGAATGGGAGCCTAAATACAGAAGGGTTTGGGTTCCTTTTTATGTACAGAAGAAAGAGAGGGATAGAATAATTTTTTTCTCTCTGCTGGCAGGGAAAAGAGCTGTGAAGTCCTAAATTAGGAACACATTTATTTTTAATTGGACCTTCCTCTTTCCTGCTCTCAGTCATTTTCTTAAAATTTCCTAGCTATTTCCCTCTTAAAAATGGATATCCAGCTTCAGTATCTTTCAATTCTCTATCTTTGAGTGACAAACACTAAACCGTGTTACCAGTGCAATCCAGAGTAATATATTGATGTCAGACTAACTTGACACAATGCAATATCATGAGGAAAGTGAAAGTTGCCCAGTGAAATTCCAGGAGTTCTGTACCTACAGGCACCTGGTGGAGAAGCACAGTCCTGCTTCTGCTCCCCCACCCTGAAACAGGAACACTACACCCACTAAATACTACATATGCTTCCCTTCACCTGCTTTCCCTTGTGTGGATTTGAGGATGGTGGCTCAAAACAGCCTGTTTCCAGACATAGTTAAAATTAAAAAGAAGAGTCAGTTTGAAGTGGATGTGCAGGATGTAACACGTGGAGTTCTCTGCCTTTCTGTTGAAGGCTGAGCATCTTGGGGAAGAGCCAGGTTGTGTTGTCCCTCCTGTTCCACTGCTGCAGCCTTGTTCCCACTGATTTATTCCTAGTTAAATTACTTAGGTCATTGAGTTTCCTTCTCTGATAAGCACACAGCTCTGAGAAGTGAGTTAAAAGATTACTTGAATCATTTTTTTTACAAGAAGGCACAAATTCTGGATTCTCTTCCTATGTATCTCCAAGGAACATGAAAGTAAAAAGTAACATCCAGGGACTCCCAGCAGAATTAGGTTCACTTTAAACATGACACATGCTCTATATCCCTGGGGCAAGCAATTTTGTAGTGTTTTAGACTTTTATGACATGATGATTGATTTTGTAGAGGTGAAGTTGCTTTAGTCATTAGTTTAAAAGCCTGATAAAGCTGCACAAAGATATTAAGTTGTTACCAATCATCAGTGTCTCTTTGTTCTGCCCCAACCTTTACCCCTCATTTGAAAGGGAAGGAGCAAGACAGGCAGGAGGAGGCTGTCTCACTTGCAGTCTGGCAGGGTTTCATTAGATCCTGACTCTGGTGTTTGGCCCTCTGCTGAAGCCCAGGTTTGCATCAGATGATTAATGAGGAGCAGCAGGCTGAGGCTGACAGGTTTGTGCTCTGCAGCCTGAGGCTCCAGCACCCTGCCTGGTGCTCACTGCCTGCCCAGCAGCCTCCTGCTCCCACCTTGGCAGCCTGCAGCTGCAAACTCCAAGAGTTTCAGGGTATTGGTTTCCTTTTCTTCCCCTTTGTGTTCCACTCCCTCCGGTGGGATTTAATTGCTTCTTGGAAATCTCTTCAGCATATGAATGGCAGCTCTGAATCCTCCTGGGAATTGAGAGCTGCCCAATGCACACACAATTGGTTCTTGCCTTGATTGCATGGGGTTCTCAACATTTTTTTTTGAATTATGTATTTTCTCTGAATAACAGAGGTATTTCTCTTGATTTCCAGTGCTCGATTTCCTTTGCCAATTTTGCCATCATTGTCCTAGGGGTTGAATTTTTCATTTTTGAATTCCCTTTTTATCATTGCCATTTGCACTTGCAGACTAGGGGAAATCTTTTCAGTATATGCTTCTTATTTGATTGTGGTTGGGAGTATTGTTCAGGTTATCACAGAAAGAACTAAAGTATGTTTAGTGGAGAGGATTTTCCAGCCAGAATAAGCTTCTATGCTTATGATATGACTTAATGAAGGGATAGTGCAAGGTACGAGTGGATAATAACTTATGGAAGGTGATCATCAGGTCACACAATTGGGAACAATAGAACTGTGCTTGATTTATCCTACATGTATTACAAAGGAAAGAATCCTATTTTTCCAGCCAGCCAACCAAAGCTGCCAAGAGCTTCAGACAGCTCACTGTGGCAATACTATTGTAAATGGATTTAATTTGGAGAAGGGATATATATATATATAATTTTTTTTTCCTCTAGGGTTATGTTTTGATTTTACTTTTCCATAATGTAAAAGTATTCTCATCATGTTGAAAGGACATGTCATACTTAGGTTTTTCTTACAGAGACCTTTCCCTCCATCAGCTCCACTGAAGGGTTCTTCAGTGGGACACATATATTGTACTAAAATCCAGTTTAAACTTGTTTTGACTAAGTTCTGTTTGGTTTATTGGGGCTTTTTATTTTTTTAAATAATGATGCATCATGTCAGGCCCTGAGGGTCTGCCTAGGCCCAATATCCAACAGCAACTAGACTGAGAGCCTGCAAAATAGCACCAGGAGAAGGCAAGAATATGATTATCATAGATGTGTTGCATCCTCAAAGGCTTCCCTGAGCCAGAGATGACACCTCTGGCTATTCCTTCCATTAATTTTTCCAATTTCATTTTCTTAGCACTTGAAAATGAGTTTCAGTCCTAACTAAATACTGCATGAAGAACCACTTCCTCCCCTGCTTGTGAATTGGCCACATCCAAGTTTCTTTTGCTACCCTCCCCTTCCTGTCCCAGGCACAGTGGACAGCTGGTCTCCAGGAATATGCTGTGTGTCACAACATTCCAGAGCCCTTGTCCATGTGCCTACTTTGTCATCTCTGTTTCAGGCTGAAAGTGTTTTCTAGTTCAGGTGCATCCTTTTTCAGATGGTAAGAAAACACAGTCTTGTTTTGTCTGTACTTCCATCTTAGTTACTATTCCATGTCTGCTTTTCTGTTCTTAACTCCTGTCTTGCCTTTTGACAGCTAGGGAGCACTGAACTGGCATTTGTATTCAGCACTCTTGATAGCTCTCAAGGCTGGGTTCTGAAATGACTGATTTATAGCCCATCAGAGTATTTGTAGAGTCAGGATTACATTCTGTGTACCTGACTTAACATTTTTCTGCCTGAGTTTCATCTGCCCTTTTATTTCTCACACATGTAGTAAGGTCTTTTTGCAACTCTTTGAAATACTCTCTTTCCTGTCTTGATATACTGGTACTGTGAACTTGATGTCATTAGCCATGTATTTTCATACCAGCTGGGAATGTGTTGCCTGGGAGAGACCCCAGCACAGATCTGCGTGCAGCGTTCTGTGTGCCTTTGTGCCCCTAAAAAAAGCGACCATTCTTCCCCTTTATCTGCGTTGAGAGCAGTTATCCCATCCCTGCACCCACTGAAGCTTCTTTGTGGAGACAGATTTTCTTCTGAATCTGCACCTTCTGCTTAGAAAACACCGAAGCGACCAATGACTTAGGTGAGGAATTCATTGACTGGTTTGTGTTGGGAGGGACTTGGAGCTCATCTCATTCCAATCCCCCTGCCCTGGGCAAGGATATCTTCCACCAGCCCAGGGTGCTCCAAGCCCCAGCCTGGCCCTGGACACCTCCAGGGATCCAGGGGCAGCCACAGCTTCTCTGCCCAACCTGTGCCAGGGCATCACCACCCTCACAGTGCAGAATTTATTCCTAATATCTAAGCCAAATTTACCTTCTTTCACTTCCAGAATGAGTTGTAACATTTGTTTTCCAGACATGTAGGCAGAGCAAGGATTAACTTTGTTGCTCAAAGCTATTCTAAAGAAGCTTTTCAAATAGGGAAGTCTTTAGTTTATCAAGCATGAAAGGAAGTTTGAAGAGGTGAAAAATACCTGTTTCTCCTACTGATGCTTTACAGGTGTGAAGCTGCTATTTATACATCACATAAATCCATTTGCCACATAAGTAGACTGGAGAATGCCAGCTTCTTGTATCAAAATACTCTACTAAATTTAATTTGAACTCCCTAAGATGGATAATGTTCACTAAAGGTTCAGTAGAAAAGGAAATACTTAGAGCTAAAAGTGTCAAGATTTTCTCAAGCTTCTCAAGGAGTTTCTGATCTTCCTTTCACCCCCAGTACCCACACTCATTCTGTCTGGTTGTGCACAGCTCTTTATTTCTGAAAGCTGATCAGGAGCTTATTGCTAAAAAATAATGCCAGTGTTCACTGTGGACTAAACTGTTTTCGAAGCCATTTTACTTCTGATTTCAGCAATCATGGCATTGATTCACAGAGTAGTTTGGATAAATAGTGATGTTTGAATTATTATTTTTTTTCTGAATTTGGGAGTGAGTCTCGTAGAAGTCAGGTGGTGGTGATGCTCTGTTCTGATTGCAGGATTTAAATTTTAAAAGGGAGGAAATCAACAACCGGGAATAATGACCATCAAGGTAATAATGGGCATTCTTGTTCTTGCACAAACACCCTTTCAGCTCTGGAGAAAAAAGCCATTTCCCTAACATTTGTGGAAACAAAAAAACTGGTTCAGTTGAACGTTCATGAATAAGGCATGAATATTATCAGTAACAGCTGGTGGGTGAGAAGTGGCATGTAAAGCAGTGTTTTGAAGGGTTCACCACTCTGTTCAGAAGCACGAAGTTTCGGAAAAAATACAGCCATTGAAATCATAAAGCCCTGGTGTCCAACAGCAGAGATGAAAACTCGGAGAGTGTTGGAGCGTTTTGGTGCTTCCTTCATTTATGAGTTCTTTGCAGTAACCCCTGGGAGCAGGTATGGCTGCATAGGTGCAGGGCTGGTGTCAGCAGCACAGACCTCTGCACAGGTTCTTTTCAGTGAAGCTCTTAAATCCAGAAGGAAGCCTTGTGAAATGTTTGCAGTTTCTGGCTGCTGGGCTAATTCTTAGAGAGGGGCTGCCAGCTGTTTGCACGACAGACAGGGAGAGCAGGAACTGGCCTGGTTGTAGTGCTGGGAAAACCGTGGAGTCAGGCAATGGCTGAGCACCTCTGGATGGGATGGAGGTAAAGACACAAATCCCTGAATCACCAGGGGGATTTTAGTATTGCATTTGGGGTTAGTTTCTCACTGCATCAAGCGAGCATAGTTTCCAAGGGGTCATAAGAGTAAGAAAGGGTGAGCCAATGGGACTGAAAAGTTTCATTTAAGAGACCATTGTATATAAAAAGCTGTGGTGAGTAATCAGTTTGATTGCATGTCCATTCCAATGAGGATCTACTCCCTTGAAATACTGTTTGCTGGATGGCCCAAGTGAGAGCCAGAGGATACTCAACAGCATCTTTGTCAGAGAAGGCAGGAGAACAAGCAGCCCCCTGGCTCCAGTGTTCTGTGGGGATGGAATGATTCCCAAAACTCAAACCACACCTACCTTTTTTGGTGGCTGTCAAATGCATAGCTCAGTATGGCACTGTGAAGTTGGGAGAAGCTGAGAACTTGCAAATGACTTCTTTTCTGTTGAACGTGGCAAAACAGTTTACCTCTTACAGTTGCCACCTTATTTTTAAAGTAAGAGTGTAGTAACGTGTGTAAGGGTAACTTTCCTTGCTGGCAGAGTTACTCAAAGACTGGCAAATAATTTGGGAGAGAAAGGGAGGCTGGTTTGTCCCCTCCACCCCACCATCGATGGGTGCAGTTCAAGCTTGTCACCTCCACGTGTAATGTGCTCATTTTCCCTTGGCAGAGGCGCTCCCGGGGCGGTGTTTACAGGGAGGGGGATTAAGCTGGCAGCTCTCCAGTGGGGCTGGGAACTGCCTCCCTGAGCCCCTTTCGGCTCAGGTTGTCAGCACTGACTGATTTGCATGGTTGACAGCTTTTGAAATGCTTTCAGGTTGTTATTTCTCACTGGGCCTGATGTGGGGGAGGTATTTTTATTATCATTATTAGTGGTAGAAGTAGTATTATCTGGAGACTTATGCACACAGAGATTAAGGGCACGGACTGGCATGAGCAGTTGGTGTCAAGCTCCGTGTTGGCAAGGACTAATCTCATCAGGACCTGACATTGCAAAATGTAGCTAGTTCATGGTTTTTCCAGGGTAAATGAAAATTCACCATAAATTTTCATAGATTTTACTATGTTTGTCATTGTAGCTTAATAATAACCGTGCTGGAATTTGGGTTCTCGTCTGGGACAATCCACTTGGTTTTGTAACTTTTAAAATGTTGTATCTTTAGTTTGATGGAACAAAATTCCATTGGTTTCAAAGGTGAGTGTTTGAGTGATGTTTTGGAAGAGCTGATTTTGAGCAGGTTCTGCTGAACAAAGGATCCATACATAAACAAATTGCAGGGTGACTTGTTGGAAGGTACAGCATGTGTGATCCAGTGTTCTGCCCATGAGCATCACATAATCACAGAGTGGTTTGGGTGGAAAGGAACCTTAAGGATCATCTAGTTCCCAAACCCCTGCCCTGGACAGGGACACTTTCCACTCATCACCAGTCACATCTTCAGACACACAGATGCAGGTTTTTATGTGCCTTGGTTGTGCTCAGTTTTCAGAGCAAGCAGGTCTTTGGTACTGTCATGTCACTTTAGGATGTCACTTCATGTGACATGTGTCTGTCTGGCTCCTTTTTCAGCTATTTGCTGATAAGCTGCGCTCACAGAAGTTCCACCTCAGGAGCAGAGCCAGATGAGCATTTCCTAAACTGCAGCAGAGAAACAACTGTCTGCTGAATCCTCTAAACCTGCACCTTGACCCAAGTTTTTCCCATGCTATGAGAAATAAAAGGAAAAACTCACTGAGGGCAGCACAGGAATAGCATTAAGGTTTAATTTTAGCATATGGAACATGTGTCAGTTTTGTGCTATGTAGACAACATACCCTAATGCTTTCAAATTAGCTTTGTTCCTATTAAGGATAACAAAAAGAAAAAAAAAGCACACACACAAAGAAAACCCAAGCAAAAGGATGTCTGTTAATAGTGTTGCTCTGAAAAATGGTCTGATCTTTGTGGGAAATACATTACTCATGGAAATAGGAAGTCACAATGGCTAATGAGAGGAAGTTTCAGAGCTGGATCAGTCTGCTCATCTTTGTTTAAAGGAATACCCCTTTAGCTAGAAAAAAAAGGTCTTCTTAAGTTCAGGGCTGAAATATGCTGCTGTTCATGCAATTTTTTGCTGCAGTATAAACATTAAGGAACAATAATTCCATATGGACATTATAGTTTGAGGCTACAGCCTTGAGGATTTCCACATAATCTGTGCCTTGTATCACCCCCTGAGGCTCACTTGTGGTAAATCTGTGACCTTGCTTCACTTCAGTAGATGTTTCCCATACGGCCTGTGAAGGATGCCCTCTGTAAGCCACTGTGTAAATATGTCCCAAAGAGCAGTGGTCCCTTCCTCCAAGCTTCTCTTGGCTTCTGGGCACTGAACTTGGAAGCAAGATCCTACCCACGGCTCTCAGAAGTGGTGCTGAAAAATCCTTGACAGGGCAAGGCAGGCAGAGACCTTGGCAGCTATGGAGTCCTTTTAAAACAGAGACATGAGCTGTGGCCTGGAATTTCTTCCTGGCTTTGTGCTGTCATGAAGCCTATGTAGTAATGATTTGGCTACATTTATGCAGTCAGTAATTGTGTTGACATCATAATGCGTTTACAGGAGACTTCTTATGTGTAGAGAGTCAAATGTTGACTGCATGTATTTTCTTAATTTATAGACCTACTAATCTGAGACCAATAAATGCCAAGTGAAGTATTCCATCTTCTTGTAAGTGATGGTTTTGCATGGCAACCCAGTGGTAGAGCAAGGTGCTGCTATTACAAGTGCTTGCCTATCAAGGACCAGGAATAGCTACTATCTCAAGACTGTGTATTTGTTTAAAAATGGAAAGTAGTTGTCTATAGTGTGACATGTTTAGAATCTGATCAGTTCTTCCAAATGTCTGTGATAGCCTTTAGGCAGTTTAAATATGCAGATTCTCCTCCCACAATGACTCCAGAATCCTTTCCTCGTTTAAGGAGGAGAAGCAAAGGTGAGCATTGTATAGCTCTACACACAGAGGGGCTAGGTTGGTTGCCAGAGTCAAAGCACATGCTTTTTTGCCTTCTTTGTGAGCCACAGAGAATGGCTTGCAGGTAGCTGGCTTATCCTTTTACACAGGTTGTATCAAGGGACTGTCATTCCTTGTTTTTTATTGGATTTCACCAGCTCCCTGTGGGGCAGGTCCTATGTAGGTCTGAGTCAAGGTATCCTGGAGTTCTTGCACAGGAGCAGTTAGTCCCAGCTCAGTCAAATGAGGTGGGCCAGGTTCCACTCTTGCACACTGAGGAATGTCCCTGTATCAGGTATAAAATTAGGTCAAAATATTATTTTGGCGAATTCTGGCCACGTCTGTGGATGTGGCATACACATACTGACCTGTGATTGTATGGGGTAGTTCATTTCACCAGCAAGTCCAAAGAGGACACTGTCACTTCTCTGATTTAGATTTCCTTCTTTGTAGAAGTAGAACTGCTTAATTAGGCAAATCCCTTCTCTGTCCTTTTATAGCGAGACAGTAAATTAATTATTATTCTTTGTGTCTTGTAATAATTGAAATCAATGCTTCCTTTAAAAAAATCTTTTTTGTACTACCTAATTTTTGTAATAACTCCACACGTGGAATTGATCCCTTTTAACCTGTCTGTGCAATGGAGAAGAGACAGGGGTTGGGTGTGCTAAACTCTTTTTAATCTCAGTTGTTCCGTGGCATTTCATGTACCTTTCCCTGAACTGTAGATTGTGTATGGAAAGACAAAACCTGCTCTGCTTTGTTGCTGTAGAATTGTTGAAGTGGGAAAGATCTCTAGGATCATTGAGTCCAAACATTCCCCCAGCACTGCCAAGTCCACCACTAAACCATATCCCCAAGTGCCACATCTGCACATCTTTTAAATCCCTCCAGGGATGGTGACACCATCACTGCCCTGGGCAACCTGTTCCAGTGCTTCTTAACCCTTTTGGGGAAGAAATTTATACTGCATTGTTGACAGCTTTTGTTTATATATATTTCAGATCTTCATTAAAATCAATTTTGTCTTTCTCATTGAGCTTCTCTAGATATCTTTTGGTTTGTAGATGATAAGATGCCATCAGAGAGCAGTAATCATCTAGAAGACATGCCACTGACTTACCTAATATACCATTTTCAATTTCATTGCTGTGAATTTTAGTTGTGCTCACTCTGTCTCTGCAAACTGAGCACAGTGCTTCCCATCATAGTGTCCAGATCTGGTTTCTGGAAGGCTAATCCATCACAGCATAAGCCATGACTCACACATCCTTGTGGGCATTTCAGTGCTTGTCTGCTAGAAATGTGTTTTCCAGATATCAGGTCTTGGTGAGTTTTGTTTAGCCAGCTCTTTTCCTAAAGCTCCTTGTTTAATTTTTCACTTGGGAGGCTTTATATGTCAGTTTATGGAAAGAAGAAGTATGCTGCTGTATTCCTCTCACTTCCAGATCTTCAAAGGCCAGGCAGAATGCTCTTGAACCTCATAAGAGTTCTGTCACTTACCTGGGAGAACACAGGGGTTGAGCCCAGTGTCCTTTCTGTGCTGTGGAAAGATCATTTGAGAGTTTTTCTCTTCTGTTTATGCCTTTCATGGCTTCCTTGGTGACAGGATCTTCTCATTTATATTCTATGTTATTTTAATGGCCTTTTAGCAGGGACTTCATGAACCTCTCATTAAAAATGTATATAAAGTATATCCTCTTGTGCTTATTTCTCTTCCACACAATTAATACTGTTTAAAATAAAATACTGTGATATTAAGCCCAAAGAATAAGTATGAATTGCAGCTGCAAAAAAGAAGCAGATGATGATGTAAACACTTATATTTGCTCTCTGTCTAAAGTCTGTCCCACAGGTTGTTTGTAAGGCTATCACACAGATACCCTGTGCTCCCCAATTTTAAGTATCACAAGAACAGGGAGCAGGAAACCAAAGAGAGAATTTCATCTTTGGACTCCACTTAAACTCCAGCATGAATACAAAAATGTCAGGGTCAGTTGGATCAACGTGAAGAACAGTGCTTGAAATGCAAGGCTTAAAATGAAAACCAAATAAAATTCAGTCTCTCTGCTTTGTCCTTATGTGGGTGGCTAAGAAAGCCCATGTATGGATTTCTTGAGGTAGGATAAAGCTGCATTTCTGATTCCTCCAAAGAATAGTTTTGGCAGCAACTATGTCTATCAAAGAACCATTTGCATTGCCCTGCTTGCTCCAGGGTTATACTTAACAGGGAATGTCGAGAAATAAAGCTGCTGCAGTGATCTCTACTGTCAGAGCAATTTGTGTTGCAGTGGCAATGTCAACTCTTAGGTGGAAGTGCTTCCCTCCCATGTTTGTGTCTGATCCACAGCACACCTCAGTGGGGTTCCAGTGCTCACCACGAGCCAGCGTGTCGTGGGCTGTGCCACTCGAGTGGAGCTCTGGGCAGCAGTTGTGTGTTTTAGCAGGTTTGGCTCTGAATCCTACCTGCTTGCCTTCTGCAGGTCTTTATCTTGTCATATCTTTTATTATTTTAATTCACTTTACCTTCTGCCAAGAATGCTCTCTGATAAACGAGTCACACTTTAGTGTGTCACAGGGCAGCTTGTGGTGACAGAGCTCAAATGTTCCTTCAGGTGAAGGCTGTCTACCCTGCAGTGGACTCAAATTCAGCTCTTGTATTTAACCATCAGAAGACTAGTGCACCTACATGGCGAGGCATGTTGTATAAGAAATTCTTTGTGCAGGTTGCTGGATCTCCACAGGCTTTGGCTTCAGTTAATCACCTTACAGGAAGGATATATTTTTTGCTTTGGCTTGGCTTGAGGAAGCTGGAAGATGCCACTGCTCTGGTTTTGAGGGAAAGAACAAGTAGAGGAGAATGTGGTGCGTGTAGTCCTAAATGTCTTTGGTCCTAAATGAGCAGCACAACCACAAATAGTCAACAGCAGACAGAGTTTATGTAGAGTAATTCTTGGCAGAGAAATCCTTTTGTTTCATTTCATAATTTAAAACTTAGTGGTTGAGAGGAATGCAGTTTCAAGGCAAACATGAGATGTACGAGGAGGAGAGTGATTTATAGAGCTCGAACAGGAAAGCAAGGAAGATGGAAGCTTGAGAGGATATAGCAGGAGGAAGGAAAGGAAATAGCCTGACAATGAAATCGATTAATTTCGTGATAGTTCTCCCAATGGATGCATAAAGCTCAGCTGATACAAATAATACTTACTGTACTGTAGGGACAACAGATTTGTAATGGGATAGACACGCAGTGTAAACTCGTTTAGCCTGTTTAACATGTAGCCATTTTTTTGCACAGCTTTGGGAGTATTTTTCACAAGAAATTTTGCTGGCTAACTTTGAAATGGTGAAAGCCCAGCTACTGACCAAAAAACAGGAGCTGTTTTACTCTTTCTTGATCATAGCCTGTGTGATCTGTCCTGCCAAAACAAGCACACACAACTTAATGGGGTGATAATTTTCACATGTTACATTCTGCATTACTCTGTCTATCCAATGTGCAGAGGAACGTGAAAGACTCAGGATGGTTACCCAGAGTGATAAACACATTTTTAATCCAAGATTATGCCCCAGTCAGGGCCAGGGCATGTATCAGTCCTTTTCAGAAGCAATCTTAGAAGGAATTGCTGCAAAGCTTACAGAAGGAACAAAACCAGCAGCTGCCTGGCCTAGCTTTGAACTTAGCAAGTCCAAACCTCACATTCCCAACAAGCCCCAGCCAGGTGCACTGCTAACCTGCCTTGAGGTGCTCTCTCTTGCAACAGGAGAATGTGGGTGCAAGGGCTACCCTGAGAGGTGCATTTGTATTCCTTTCATCCCAGGGCTGCCCTTGGAGCGGTGCATTTGCACTACTGGATAGGCAAGATGGATTTTGGTTTTGCTGGAGTGTTTAGCTGAACACCTAACCCTTAAGAGACTGCTGCTGTTATGTTTTAAAAGTCTGGGGGAGACTTTCTAATATGCCTTTTTCTTCTGTAAATGCAGAGCTTCGGTTTCTAAGGAGATAGATGTGCTAAAATACACTGCTTCACTGCTATGCTTTTTTGCTAGGTTTTTTTCTGTTTCTTTTCCTTTAGTAATAGAAACTTTTCAAGATCATAAGCTCTGTTTTATTAGCTTCTGTTACTTATTTTTTCAGAATAATTAATGCCACCTGTAATAGTAAGTTAATGATCAAATGCATTTTTGAGTTCTATATCAAAATCATGACTACATCAGACACAAAATAATGAACTTCACATAAATTGACATACTTGTCTTAGGGTAAATGCCCATTTTATGTGTGAGGGAGAGGACAAAGAACAAGATCAGAAGCAGAGTATATTAAAGCAACACTTAGATTTAGTTAGAAAAACAAAATCTCATCTTTCAGGACAGTCGAAGAGCTTTTGGCTACTGTCTTGTTTTGAAAACCTAATCCAGAGGGGTTCTGTTTTGCTTTGGGGTTTTTGTTTTTGGAGGGTTTTTCTTTTCAAAATAATCACCCATTTCCTATATTCTAAGCAGTTAAATGGTACCTTTTTTCTGAGAATTAGATGACCTTGTGTTTGCCAGGAGGTTGGAGCATGCCCTCAGGTACTGCTCTTCGGGCAGGGCACAATTAATAACGGAGCTGCAGACTTGGTTACTCAACTTCTCAGCTAATGTTGCAAGGAATTTCTTTACAGCTGAGAGACAGATGATGTGTTAGATTAGTCTGCATTCACTCCAATACCTTCTTTTAGGCAACTGGAAGACAATATATTGAAATAGGAGCCGTGATGAAAGTCTGAGGGTATAAGAGTTTCCCAGACAGATGATATCTCTTGTTGCCCTGACTGATACACATGGGAAAGCAAGACGAGCTTTTGATGACTGTTATTTAATCGGCTGAAATATCAAAGCATATTCTCTTATCTGTACAGTGTGGAGATCATGTTTTCTAAGACATTCATGATGATTCAGGAGGTCTCTAAATAATTCTTTCAAAGTGTGTTTAAATTAGCCAGTGGAATTCTGCTACAGGAAGGTGAGTGTGAAGAACAGACTCACCGGCTCTGCTTGGGAGACACCTGGAAGGTTTCTTCAGTGTGTGTTTTTTGTGCACTGCCAAAAGAACTCGTTGAAATTCAGCAGCCCTTCCTATGCCAGGCACTGCAGTGAGGTGCTCATTTCAAGCTGCTGAATGGACTCAATGAGAGCAATTTGGGGATCATGTACAGGGGGAAGGAATTGCTCGCTCCAGGGAGAGCTCTCCTGCCTGCCCTCGGACGTTTGGCCTTTCTTTTAATGGCAAGCTGTAGGGCTCAGCTGCCAGATGCATTTTCCTGGTGTGGCAACAGGATGTAGAGTGTATTCCCATCCAGAGAATTCACTCAGGCTGTATTTCTGCATTGTTATGAGGGCTCCCTGCTGCTGGGTCTATGGCAGAGACGAGACACTGTCTCTCAGGCAGGAATGTTTAGCATTTGATAAAAGGATGGCACAATTAGGAGCAATTTGTAATATGCTTTTTCTTCTTTTCAAATTTAGTTACTCCTAAACAACACTGGATGTTTCAGGTCTCTGACATATATATATAAAACTATAGAATATTTAAGCAGTGCTATATTTCATTGCATACAGTAATTTGTCTTTTAGTTTCTATGTTTGAAGGGCACATAAACACTGGATGCCAGAAAGTCCTGTTTAAGCTAAGAAATTGAGCTGACTTATCTCTGAGATGAGAATTACAGCAGGAAGATTGTTATTAGCTCAGAGCAGGACAGTCTAACTTCTCTCAAATCCCAAAGCTCCTTATCTGTCACGCAGTACTTTTAAAGGAACAGCAGCCACTTGGAACCAGCCTGTCTCCTCTCTCTTGTATACCTTCTGCTTGTCAGTGTTTCTGTTTGTCACCTGTTTCCCTGGTACATAAACTATCTGTACAAACAGCAAAGTGCATAGGCTATAAAACCACAAACTGTTCAATGCACAATACTCAGAATTAACAGGGGTGTAATAAGCCAGGCTTCATGAAAGCTCCTTTTACTGTCTTGAACTGGGGCTCCAGTGAGGCTCCAGTGGATCTCTGCATTTTAACTTTAAAAGAAATCTGGGAAGTAGGGAAAGAATGTATGAGTTCTGCCCTTCATTTTTCATTTACAATAATCCAAGGGAGTTGCTGTAACTTTTTTTAAAAAGAAAAGTACCACCATTTTCTCCAAATTAATGCGTGCTTTCATCTACGTGCTGTTTCCCCAAGTGGCTGCATTGTTGTGGTACCCCTTTGTCCTTTCTCATCAGTGTTGCTTTATATCCCCACACCTCCAAAAAGCGTAGGATCTCTGTCCATCCCTGCTTGCTTGCCTATGGTGGAGGTAGAATGGAGGGAGCCTGAGCCCCTGAAACCAGCCCTGGTGGAAAACAGAGCTGGTTGAAACTGCTGGGCTATTCCCAGTCTGATGGTAGAATGGAAGGTCCACCTCACTCCTGTCAAACAAAAACGAAAATGCTCTAAGGAACACTCTATTTTCATCTCACACAGAAGTCACTTTGGCCTGGTGAAGTGGATTTTTGCCAAAGGGTCTTTCTCAAGATGTTTCTCTCACGGTTTTGGCATTTGAGGCCTTTGGCTTTGAGACTGGACTGTAAGTCATGGGAGCTCTTCTACAATCTCTGTGTATCAGACAGCTCTGGAACAGGGACCGTTAAGGAGTGTCAGGAAAAATATCAGTAAAATTCATCTAGACAGAGTTGCATTTTCTAAATCAAACCAGCATATGTGAAGTGGATTGGATCAGATAAAATTCCTTGAGTTAGGATGCCTGAGCCAGACTTACCATAAGCTGATGTAGTGTGATTTTCTGGGCAGAGTCCATCTTTTCCAGCCTGGTATCACAGTAGTTCCTCTTCTTCATCAGTTCGCTTTAATCTTGCACAAGGAGGCTTTTATTGTCTCCTTTAAAATAGGCTCTTTCAGTTAAATTGCCTCATTTGACTCCTGGTGTGCTGGTCAGGAAGCTTCCTGCAAATAGCAGTCTTGCAAGTGCTGTCCTTGTTAGGAGGTGTTCACTGGACAGGTTGTGAGTGTAGTCCACAAAACCACAGTGGTGCCTCCCAGAGTGGGCTGCAGATTTTGGGCATCCAGGAAGTTTCCGAGGCAGTCATCTCAGGTACATGTCTGAAACTTGGGGGGACGATTCTGAGCTCTTTTTCTCTCTCTGTGAGAAATGCTCTTTCATATATTTGTTTTGGTTTGCTCATGGGGGAAATAAGTTCATGCTTTGTTTTCAGTAAAAAAATAAATGTAGAAATAAGAAAGCATTAGAAGGACATAGTTCCAATTAAACGATACTTTTAGATTTCAAAACTCCCAGATTCCTTTCAATTTCCAAAAAGTAGACTTATCCTAAGAACATCCCCATCTGCCTTCCCCTTGCCCTTCTGGTTGGTTATTCTTTTCCCAATTGTTTAGTACTTTCCTGGAACAAGAGTAATGATTTTGATGTCAGCAACAGTTATGTTATTTCCTTTCTAAATACTCTGCGTGACCCCATCTTTCACATTCACAGTTTCCATGAAAGAGAATATGGACTTGGAACCAGGTTGGGTTATAGAGTGGGGAGGGTGATTTTCCCTTGGGCAGCTTCTATGCTTTTCCTAAATTAAATTTAATCCTGTCAAATTAATTAAGGACAGCTTCTCTTAAACATGATCTGAACCAGCCGTTCAATGGAAAGACAAGTTAGTTCTTTTAGACTAGGAAAGCAAACGATTCCTTTCCTCTTTCTGCCATGAAATGAACACCAGCACTGGCCTGTGTTGTAGAGACATGAAAATGGGGACATTGGACCTTTTGTGCTACAGTGCTCAGAAATTAACTCTATGAGATTTTGTGGATTTTACATGTTTACTGAACAGGGTAGACCAACTTGCCAAATATTGCCATGTGTTGACATTTATTGCCAGGTACAGCTGACTGTAGGGGACAGTAACTGGGAGCTGCTCTCAGAGGTGGGTACCCAGTGCAGAGAGGAGAGTGTTCATGAGTCTTAGTTAAAGAAAGATCTCCACATCATGAGATCTGTCATGGCACTTGGGGCAGATAGATGTCCTTGAGCATTAAATATGGTCAGGTTTCAGGATTGCTTTGTGAAGTAGTGGTGTCTCACTGTTGTAGAATGGAAGCCCTGATTTAGGGTACTGTGATTCAGTGCATAGATTTTGGTGCATCTGTGTGGTGGCATTATATTCCTCCTTACTTACAAGAGGAGAGGGAAAGGTTTTTCCCCTTACCTTCCTTACAAGGTAAGGAAAAAATAGGAGTAGAGCAGCTATCACACTGTACTATGAAAACAACCTTTAACCTCCTGGCTATTAGCCCTTGAGGTGTAAAAAGGAAGTTGTGTCTGATAGGCTCTAGGCAGGGTTTCACATGTGATTCATCCCTGCCTCTGGAATACCCTCCTGCCTTGTTATCAGATATGTCTGGAACCTGCTTGTAGTCCTCCCTGGCTGTGCAGAGTGTTTCTCATCCAGAGCTGTAAATGACTCCCCCAACACTGCTTTTAACTAAGTTTCCAAGCAAGCAAGGTTTCTGTGAGTGTGCTGTATTGCTGGTGAATCCCCCACCAAAGTGTCTGGAGCAGAGAAGTCTGAAAAATTCCAGCCAAAGAGGAGTAGTCATCCTAAAGAGAGGAAGGTCTACAAAGTTTATTGAAAGCTGGCAACACCGTACAGGAGAGAGGCAATAATCTCAGAGGGGTAAATGGCTACAACTTCTTTTTATACAGTAGAGAATCAACACCATTTTTAATTAGACTTTTACAGTTTTCCGATAAGAGAAGTAACTTCTTTCTCTTTGCATCTTGTGTTCAACAAAACAATGCAAGAAAGTTGAAATGTGTGGATTCTCTCATTAAGCAAAATTAACTGCAGTCTTTATGCATACCCCATTCCCTACTAGCCTTACTGTTGGACTTAATGGAAATCACACACAAAGGTTGGGCCTAGACTATTATGGTTTGCACTGTTATTTAATTCACTGCTCTTCTTTTTGTTCAGTATTTATTATCTGCTCTACAGTATAGGGAACATGGAAAATTATTATGGGCTCTCTCAGCATTGAAATGTACATGGATTTACTTGGGGGTTTTTACAATTATTTTCAGTTTTAGAAGCAGAATCTGAATTAGCTGTTTTTTTAAAATCATTGTCAGTGGTTTTAAAATAGGGGGGGTGGATTGCTTGTGGGAGAGGGGAGAAAGGAAGACACTGGCATCTGCTGCCTGTTAAGGCCATTAATTGAAAAGAAAATACTGCTGGTGCCAGAATGTAGAGCCCTGCTTCTAATTAAGCCTAGGGAAGCAGTGGGCTGGTTTTAATTGAGAACAGCATCTCCTTGAATGGTGTCAGCAGCTAAAAAATGCAAATGGATTCAAAGCATGAAGCACATGGAAGACGGTGGTGACTCTTTATTTGTGGGGTCAGTCCTTGTGCCATACTTGGAAACCTGCAGCATAGCACAAAACCTGGAGGAATAACTGGGTCCCAGTTACCAGCAAAGTCATGTAAACTTTCCTAGGTCTGAGAACAGGATGTTTACAGTAGAAATTAGCAGTAGTCATTAATAACGTGTCCTTTCAGAAACAGTTAAGGAGGCAAATATTTCTTGGTAGCTTTGGTGGCAGGAAGAAGAGCTGCCACTTTGTTGTGTGGTTCCAATTAGCATGGCCTTCATACTCAAAATGCTTTCTGCCCTGGTGCATGCCCCACATTTCACTCCTAGAGCCCTTACTTATTCCTACCTACCATACTAGTGTAGGAAAATCTAATAAAAATCTTCATTCTGCAATGGTCAGCCATTAGCAGTTCTGTGCTGAAACAGGTCCTAAACCACTTTTAGCCCGGTTTCTGAAGGGAATGAGGTGCATGTGATTGTATCAGCTAATTTCATGCTTGTTACTTCTGTTGTAAAAGCTTTTGAATCCATTAGTCGATTTGGGCTGGAAAGTTCAGTGCAGATGGGCGGCCAGGCAAAGCAGAGACACAAATTAACTCGGTGCTTGAGGGGAGGGCTCAGGGGTAAGCTCAGCTCCATTATTAGTCATTAATGAACCTCGTGGGACACATGCCTCTGCTTCCAGAGGAGCTCCGAGCAGAGCTCCCACTGTTGTTAGGCATGGGCTAATCAAACCCCAAGCCCTGGGAAATCATCCTTTATCAGTCCCACTGCTCCTTTGCCTGGGCAGCTCTGGAAACTCTCTCTTCATTTCTCCAGAGCTGGAGGTCCATCCTTTGCCCAGCCAGCTGTTTCCCCTTCCCCCATGGAGAAACTGCAACACTGAGCCTTGTCCCCCATTCCAAAGCAGCTTTTTTATCCATGTTCACTGGCTTCCAGCACAGACACCAGTGTCCTTTGCAGTGGATGTATTAAATACCTCCTGTGCCCCTTCTAGGGAAGGTGAGCCCATTCTTTGCAGAGCCTGGCTCTTCATCTCCAGCTATAGACAAACCCAAGGCTCATGGCTCCAGGGCCAGCTGCTTCTGTCCATTTTATCAGCTGAAGTGTCTTCCATTACACCAAACTACAGACATTTCACAGAAGCCAGACTTGGGGACATAGAAATATCTCAGGTCCATCTGTTGTGTTGAAGTTCCTGGACTAGTTAACATATTGAGTAACACTGTGAAATGTGAGGTACTCTGGATAAGGACCTGTAGTGACAGAACAAGGGGTAATGGCTTTAAACTGACAGAGGGCAGGGTTAAATGTGATATTAGGAAGAAATTCTTCCCTGTGAGGGTAGTGAGGCATGGAAAGGATTGCCCAGAGAAGCTGTGGCTGCCCCATCCCTGGAAATGTCCAAGGCCAGGTTGGATGGGGCTTGGAACAACCTGGGATAGAGGAAGGTGTCCCTGCTTATTGGCAGCAGGAGGAAGTGGATGAGCTTTAAGGTCCTTTCCAACCCAAACCATTTGATGTTTCTTTGACTTAAAAAAAAAAAAAAAAAGAAAAAAAAAAGAAAATAAATCTTTTGTGTAGCTCAGAGGTTAAGTTTTCTCTGAGTTCAACCTATGCTCTACAGACAAGGGATACTCTCCAGAGCCAAGGCCTAGGATGCTTCAGGGTTTCTGTATTTTCCAAGGCCCAGACTGCAGTGCTCTCTTACCCTTTGACTTCTCCAGAAATGTCTCTTGAGGTTTTGTGGTCTATGTGGTTGTGCTGTTGCAATTTGTGCTTGGGCAATAACCTCTAAGCACAGTTCCAGTTCTTGAAGTAATGTCTTTGACCTTCCAGGCAGAACAACAGAGTGAACTTTATAAACTGACCCGTTTTCATGATTCAGTAATTCTTCACTCTTCTGGGACCACCTCCTGGGAGGCTGGTATGCAGTCTGGGGCTTGCTGACCTGTGCCACTCTTTCTGAAGACAACAGAGAAGACAGACTGGCATCAAATAAGCCTTGTTTGCATATGCCAAAGGATACACCTCCCAGATCTGAACTCAGGCAGAGCCTAAGATGTGGCCCAGCCCTGCTTGGTGCCAGCCAAGGAAGACAGTGCCTGTCCATGGCTGGATGGGACTGAGTGGGAGCACAGAGCCAGCAGGAAGAATCCCTGCCTTTCTCAGAGATGAGCTGCTCCCAGCAGTCCCCGAAGTGTCTGCCCATGAAAGAGGGAAGCTCCAATCTGCCACTAGAGTTTTCAGGAGTCAGGAGTGCTGCTACTGGCACAATCTGACTCTGTGCAAGAGAAAAATGAAATCAGCATAGCTCGTGTTTTTCCTTCACACAATCTGTCTAGCATGTGACACTGGATGGGCTGCTGACCCCTCAGGGAGTGGATAGGCACTGAACCTGAGGTCAGGACATCTCAGGGGTTTCACAGGTTTTGCCCCTGGCCTGCCTTTGTGCCCTTGGGCAGCTTGCTTTACCCTGTCACTCAGTTTTCCTTTCATCTGTTGTCTCTGACATTTAAACTATAAGCTTTCAAAGATGCTGTCTCTCACTGTGCAAGTGTGTGGTACCTGCCTCCACCAAGTACTGTCTGTGGCCTGGCTGCTGCTATCACACCCAGTGACAGGCTGGGACTGATGAGTAGCCTTTGTTCCCCTTGATTCAAGGGAGATTTGGCCCCATACTTTGTGCCTGGGACCCCCTAGCACTGTTCCAACACTCCACATTGGGACTTTCCTGTGCTCTGTGGTTCTGGGTGAAAGAACAACCTGGTGTTTTGAAGGATCATTCTTGAATAAAACTGCCCAAATAGCTTGTTTTGCATTGATGTGGAGAACTGGAATATTCTTAGCAAAGTGGTTGGGAGTTTCTAATGAAATTGATCTGACATCAAAAATAAAATGAGGAAAAAAATCCCAGGTTTCCATAAGAAAAGGAGTAATTGGTTAAATAGTTAAGCAAATCAAAATTAAATTCATACTTCCAGTAATACTACCTTATAATTTTCACTGTATTTCCCTGACCATACACACATTCAGACAGTCTTTGAAGGGAGAAAACAAGCATGGCCAGCATTTGGTAGAGAAGCTTTTATTTGGTGCTGTTTCTTTTGCTATGAGAGAAAACTGAAAGCGGGTGCATAAGTGGGCAGCAGTGAGGTGCTTGTGTTACTCCTCTCCAACTTACCTGTCACACTTGTTCCTAACTGATGCTCTCTCCCTTCTGTTTCTGTCCTGCCAACTCTTCCTTGTCTTTTGAGAGCCCCTCACCTTTGCTGGGGGATGCCTGGAAAGTAGCACAGTGCTCTGGGGAGCTTTCAGCTTCTGCTGAAATAGAATTTCTAAGGGGCTGTTTAAAAGCATGGCCTACATTCATTTGCCTTGTGGTTGGTAGGCTAGAAAATGAGCACAGGTAGCAGCTCTTCTGTGTTTGGTATGTTAGATTGGACAACATCATCCTTTTCAATTGCTTCCTAGATATTTCTGGCTGACCTCAACTAGTGCTTTCTCTTAAGACAAGCCATGGTGACACATTGCAAACTTGCTACAAGCAGCACCTTTATGATCCTTTATGATTTTTTTTCTCCTTTCCTCTCTCTTGCCCAGGGCTGAACCACAGTTCTGCTCCTCAGCCTCTTCCCTTGTTCCCCAGTGAACACACCTGAGCTGGTTGTTCGGAGCCTCCCTGGCTGCAATGACTGTTCCCCCATTAGCACAAATGCCAAATCTCCCAGCCCTCCAGTGGGGTTTTTAATGGAGCCCTCGGAAAACAAATGCTTTCTTTTGGGGGCTCTGCTAGACAATAGACCCTCTGGATTCTCCTCCGGGGGACAAGCTTGTCAATCAAATTGTCACAGACAATAATTATGCCCCGCTTTATTCACTCTGTCTGTCTTCAGAACAGTCAATTAGAGCTATTGATACAGACAAGCCATTCTCACCAAGTTAGTTTGCAGCCTAATTAAAAGGAACCTGTCAGTGCCTTTCCCTGTAACCCTGTGGCTTCTAATGGCTTCCCTTTGTGCACAGTGCAGGAACTGAAACTCAGCCTCACTTCTTGGAGACAGAGGCTTAGTTGAAGTGCAGGCTTTCATCTCAGCCTTCCCCTCCATTATGGTGAGAGGGCAAAATGGGGGAAGGGAGAGGAGGATTTTCTAGAGGACAGAACCCTCTCTGCCTGCTTCTGTCCAGCAGTTTTAAAAATTTGTCACGTGCAAAGGGAAAAAATCCTCAGAACTTCAAACTCCTTGAGAGCACTCTGATGGTAAGAGTTAATTCTCTCTGAGCACAGAGACCTTTACACAGAGAAGCAAGGGCCCTCTTCAGGGATGAGAAACATTGCTTTTTCCTGCCAGAGTGTTTTGTTCTGCCTTTTTTCCCCTTAAAATTACTAGAACACACAAAGAGAGATGCCAAAAATCTCATCACTTTCAGGATACTGCTGCTCTGAAGTGTATTTCAGGGAAGTAAGTACTTTGACCAGGCTTTCATTGTGCTTCAAGAAAGAAACTGCCCCATTCCACAATTTAAACTCATTTCAACAAATTGTGTCCTCAGCCATAAAATAAAGTCTCTGTCCAGACTTTGGGGGGAGATTCTGCCACGAGTTTAAACCTTCTGAGATACACTGTGTGGGATCTAGTTTGTGGAGAGGCAGTGGGCAAGATCTTCAGGCCTCTGCTCCTACAGCACCAAGTTGTGTGTGTTTCTATAAACCTGCTGCTCTTACTGATTATTCCTTTTCTGAACTAATGGTGTATCTTTTCTTTTTTTTTCTATTCCATGTTTTTGCTGCTGTTGGATCTTCTTGTCTTCACTGATGAACTGAAACATACAGGTTAGTGTAAAATCTTTTTTTAAAAATATCCTTTATGAATATTTCTTTCTTCTTTGCCTTTCCCCCCATTGTGTGTGATTTTACAAGTGACTTCTGAGGAGTGTGTTGCACAGAGAGAGAAACACCAGTGAGAATGATAAGCTACGGTCCCAAGTGCTCTATAAATGCATGTTCCCAAACAATGAGCCATTTCACAAAAAGAAATAAAAATCCAAATCCAGGTTTCCCATTTAACCTAGAAACAGCATAAAGTGTGGCAACACAGGTCTCTTGCCAACGAAATTGCTAACTTTTTTGCCAAAGTTGTGATGAAAAGCATTGGAAATCAGAACTCTGTATGCAGAAACTCTCTGCTTTCCTTCAGCGAGGCAGACCTCCATAGAAAGTCACAGAATAATTTCCAGGTGTCATTCCAAATGGGAGTGAGATTTTAAACATAAAAAAGCCTATCTGTACATTTAATCAGTGTAGCTTGGAGCTCAAAACTCTCTGCACACTCCCACAAAGTATTTGCTGACAAGTTTGCTGTAATAGGTAAGTCTGTTGTAGCTCAGAGCCTCTCCCATATCCTTTCCCCCAACCTGCCTCTAATTACCAAGTACATAAAAGGGAATAGGAAATATTTAATTTCTGGCATCTTGGAAAATTTTTCTTCCATCTTTGAAGATGTGTGAAGAGCCAGGCAGGTCTGTGAGATCTGAAAAAGGGGTTTTCAGAGAGATATTTGAAGCCTGTGCCTGAGTGCAGGAGATGTCCCGAGCTTCTCCCACCCTCCGTGTGACCTGAGCTACATGTTTTCTCCTGGAGCTTTATAATTTGCTCTGGAACTCCCTAGTGGTGACTGCATTGTTTGGAAGGTATTGTGGGTATCTCCCACACCACTCTTCTTGCCAGCACTGCAATTTATTGTGATAGCAATTTGTAGGCAACTGCTGAAAATTCAGTTTTATTCTCAGGCTTGTTGTTTTCTGCCTCCTTCCTCTCCTAAATACCTGTGACTCTGCTGATGTTGCAAAGGCAGAGGAGCTGTCTTCGGGCTGCTACTCACTCACCAGTCATAATTCTGCCTGAGTGGAATTAAATCTAGTTTGAAATGTGTTTGCTTCCAAGCATTTGGTTAATGCAGTACTGCAGAATGATACAATAGCCAAAACACTCAGAAATTGCCATTGTTTGAGAAGCTATTTTGCTGCATAAGTGAACTCCAAAGCAAAGGGTAATTACAAGTATAAAAGCACTCCTGTAAACTGCATGGGTTAAATGCTCTGTGTGTGGTGCAGTTAGAAAATCTGAGGTGCAACAAAATACCATCAATATTGCATGTACCATATACGAAGCACACAAATAATCTGAGCTGTAGGGCTGAACTGTGTCTCTAAAAGCAGTGTGAAGTGGTCCAGCTATAGAAGCTCGTGTGCACACATGCATAAGTAATCCTGTACAGGTATATATTGGCCTTACATTGTGTTCATGTAGGATGTTACCCTTTTTGAAAGAAAAAGAATAAAACCAGCTGTACTGGAGCAGGAGAAAACTCCCTCTAATCTGGTAGCCTCGGGAAGACTAAAACAGGGCAAGCATAGGTGATACTTCCCCTTAATAGTTTTCCACCTCCCAATTATTTTCATTTAGTGACTTCCTGAGCATCACAGAAGTAGGACATGGAGAGTAAAAATTAAACTTACCAGACAAATATGGCACAGAATATGGAGTTTCTGACCTAAGAATTTAAACACTGCTTATAGCAACACATGACTTTCTTCCCCAAGTCCCACATTCTTTCAGGTTTCCAGCACTGCACTCCCTGTGCTCACCCATTCATGTTGGCTTTCTCCCAGAGGGCAAATAAATACTGGGCATCACTTTACAGGTTCCTTTGATGGAGTTCTCTAAAAACTGTGATAGTTATCAAATGAAATTGTAGTGGGTGCTGGAAAATTGTGTACCTGGGAAAGAGGGGGGCTTCTCCCTTACTCATCTCAAAGGCACTACAAAGGCTGTGTGAGAAGTCATTGATTTCCTCCTGCATGTTTTCCCATGGTCTCCCCCAGTCTTGCCATTAATGAATGCTCTTTCCATGTCTGTTTAGTTACATGGAACAGTTGAGATCTGTGTCTATCCCAGTCTTTGTGGCTGTGGGGGGCTTATGTAGCTTTAGAAGTAAATCTCTTAGGAGCATCTACATAAGATGTCCTTTGCAGCACATGAGGGATATTGCAAGCCCTAGTTTCATGTTCCAGTGCCAGTGGTGTTCTTGAGTCCAGCAGAAATAGCTGGCCTTTACTTTCCTTGCTGAAAAACAATCGTTGGTCATCATTGTGAAATGATTTATTGAAAAAGTGCTTTAGCAAGGATGTTCACTTTGGTTACAAAACGTGGTATTTTGAAATACATTGAGGAGTGGAGTTCAACATGTTTATGGTATTATGGAAAAGCTGAGCAATGAAACCACTGAACTTGCACTCCTAAAGGAGGCTTCTCTCCTGTGCAGCTTTTATTGCTGTGTACCAAGTCACAATGGCAATTTGAGGGCTTATGTGGTAGGGTTTTTGATGTGGGGCTTTTTCCTTTAAATTTGTCTTGAAAACAAAAGACCAGGCTTTCCAATGCAGTAGGTGAGGAGTGTATCCTTGAAAAGACAGTGATCATTAAGGCTTCTTCAGAGAAATGATAAAGGTAAGAGTTACTTGAGTGCAGGAAAGGGAAAGTAGCAGAATTACTCACGGTACCGTCACTCTTACAAAATGTATGTGTATTTCTGTGCACAGGAATTTGGAAGGTAGCACATTTGAAAAGAACAGCACTCCAGTTTGCTTTTGGTTGATGTCAGAGTAAGAATTCATTGCTGGGGGTTGAATGAGATGTGAACTGTCAATTTTCCAGCTGTACATGTGGAAGATTCCCAGAAATTTTGTCTACCATTTTTGGCAAACTCTGTCCTTGGGTGTGTTGACAGCTGTGACTGGGAGCTTTAAATATGTATGAGTCCTGTTTAGAAGGAACAGTCCCTATTTATAATAAACTTTTCCATAAAAAAAATCCAAACAGATTCTATTTTTGCCTCCCTAGAAAGCCACTGACTATCTGACAGTTTAATGACCTTGACATTTTCTCTGTCCTCCTTTTCTTCAGTTCCTGAACACACTTTAGTCTCTGATGTTTTAACACACCTTATATTGAGACATGTCAAACTTCAACAAACTTCTCCTGACTTAGAAGTTACTAAGGAGGTACAGATCCTGAGATAAACACAAATCTCAAGGTGAACAAAATCAAGTCAAGATTATATACAACAGGATGAAGACAGCATACCTGAATCCTGCAGATTTGAATGAAATTTAGCACAAAAGAAGCAAAACGTATCAACTAAATATCTATTGAAGCTTTAATTTCTTTTGTATAAGCAATTACAGCTTTCCCAGTCCAGTGTGTAACCGTGCTGAGGCTCAGCCTGCATCCCACAGTGATGGAGCAGTGCTGTGTAGCCAGCTGGGGTTAAAGCTCTATCAAAGGTAGACACCTCTTTGAAGTGAAACATCAGGCTGGGTGGTTCAGACACTAATCTTTGATATACGTGTGTAATTCCGTGTGAGGGCTCACATAAATGTTAAATACTTCTGCAGAGCTCCTTCACAGCCTTTCACAGGGAAATTCAACTGGAATTTGTAGTTTACTAAACCTGGATATGTCTGAAAGCTCAGCTGAACGTTGTGTGTATTCTCAAGTGAATTAAGGGTAGTCAGCTTAAGTTTCTGGAATGGTACGAGGAGTGAAGAGAAACCACACATCCATTACAGGAAACCCTGGATTTTCTTCTCTGCTCTTTACTCAAAGTAGCATGTGGATCCCTGCTGTAACTGCACCTATGATGTGGTTGTATCAGTAGTGAGCCCTCTTGGTGAAAGTTCTGTTATTTTCCTTTTTTCTGAAGATGTAATCTCTCAGGCCAGGGTATTGCTGCCAAAGCTGACCTGTGGGAGAGGGAGGACTGCCACGCATCATCAGTTTGGGGGCAGGTCTGTGCTGGAAAGGAATTGGCGTTCTGTTGTGATAACTGGAAAACAATTCTTGCAATTTCTTTTGATATATTATCATGTTGCTCAGCCCAACAATACACATGCATCATGTCCAGCAAAATACAGGTTGTAATAGGGATTTGAGAAATGCAAGCATGTAGTTAAATATTGTACCATAACACACACTCAAATGGGAATGCAGTTAATGTCATCCCTTAGCATAAATATTTTTCTTCTTTGGAACATTAATTATACAACAGTAACTCTTTCTTAATATGTTTTGGTTTATAGCCTTACACTCAAAGTAACCGAAAAGATTTACTTCTGTAAATTGAATTGCCTTATCTTTTACATGAAATTGTCTCAAAATTTATTGTCAGAGTTACTCCTAGTTTTCTTCATTTCTCATGGCATTGTTGCAAACAGATAGGAAGCTGTAATTTTGATCACAAAGAGATCAGAATGGGTAAACTGGCTTCATGCTGTTGTATCACCTCTGTGTTTTCTGTCCCCTGCTTTTATTCTGGCATTTAACTTGGCTGCACGCTGCAGAAATAAAAGAACACTCAGAAGGACAAAGCATGGGGGCTTTTAAAGCTTGTGATGATACAGGGTAAAGGGAAAAAGAAATGGTTTGTTAAAAAGAGTGCCAGTAAGTGGCCTTTCCTATGCAGCCTCTAGGGCCATGTGTCTCACTACCTGTTTGGGTTGGTCCTTTTATTCTGATGGTGGGAGGAAGAGGAGTTGTGAATACCTCATCGGTCTGGACATTTGAACATGGAACTGACAAAACATATTGGGGTATGTCTGTCCCATGGGGAAAGATACAGGACACTCAGGTGTCACAGTTGTTTCATTTACAGGTATTCCAGTAGACAGGTGGGCAACCCAAAAGCCACAGTGAGTCTCAGTGAAGCTGAGCCTGGACAATGAAAAGTTTTGCCATGTCTTACCAGGTTGTTTCTCAGTTCTGAACTAAAAATAGGTGGAGATATAGTTTCACCTCTTTCTTCCACTGCCATTTTTGTTTAGGCTCCCAAATGATTTATTATTTTTTTTTTGAGAGCCTTGAACTGGCCTTGAATCTGGAGGGACAGAAGACTTTAAGAGAAAAGAAAGCCCGAGCTCTTCAGACTTGCATCAGTGAATGAGCCACAGACATTGGTTTGCATATGTGTCTCTTAGAAATGTGCAATGTAATTCTTCCCTCATCCTGTGGGCTTTGTGGTCCTGAAGATAGTTAGTGAGGTTGGGAAGTTCACTGGCTAAAACAAAGCATTCACATCTGGCATTGTTTCAATCCCCTGTGTCCCTCTAGAGTGCATTTCTGCATGTTGCTGTTTCCCAGGCAAAACCATGGCTATCGTTCTGATTAACAAAAAACAAGAAATCAGTAGCCAGATTCAGAGAAGTATTTATGGCTTTCCCCTCCAAATATCAATGGCTGGCAGCATCTGATTGAGAACAGGCTAAACCAATTCATCTGGGTTCCCACAAAATTTATTGCATGAAAATGTGGAGTTTGTCAATACCAGCACACATCCTCCTGCAGTATCAGCAGATGGGCCAGTCACACAGGCAAAGAACTAATCCATCTTCCCGAAGAAAAGAGAAAAGGAAGAAAACAACAATTCAAGATCTAGAGTTTCTTACTAGATGTGTTGGGAGTTCAAATGTCCAGTGAGAACAAATGAGCAGGCAGGACAAGCAGGAAGGGCACAGCCACCCTCCTGGCTCTGGCTGCTGGGTTGTGTGAGAGGTGTGTGGGGTTTTTTTGGTTTGATTGGTTTGGGTTTGTGGATTTTCGGTTGGTTGGTTTTGGTCTGGTTTTTGGTTTGGCTTTTTTCCCCCACCTCGACTAGATCCAGCAATGGTTGCCATGATCAACAGCTCTTGCTTGTGCTGACCCAGACAGAACCCCCAAGAAGGACACAGCTGTCCAGGTCACTGGCTGCAGTGAGTGTATGAGCCTGGTGTCAGTAGCAGAGGACAGTGCAAAAGACACCTGTGGAAGGTGTGACCAGGTGAATGATCTGCTCTGTTCAGTGGTGCAGCTTTAGGAAAACGTGGAAAGGCTAAGGAGAGTGAAAGGGAAGTAGACTGCTGGAGTCTCACCCTTTCACCCCCAAAAGAGACTAAGCAGAGGGACTTGGTCAGGCTGGATAGATGGGCCAAATCCAGCAGTATGAGGTTCAACAAGACCAAGTGCCAGGTCCTGCACTTTGTCCACAACAACCCCATGGAGCACCACAGGCTGGGGACACAGTGGCTGGACAAGGCCAGGCAGAAAGGGACCTGGGGGTTCTGCTGGACAGGAAGCTGAACATGACCCAGCATGTGCCCAGGGGGCTGAGAAGGTCAGTGGCATCCTGGCCTGGATCAGGAATGGTGTGGCCAGCAGGACCAGGGAAGTGATTCTGCCCCAGACTTGGCACTGGTGAGGCCACACCTCAAGTGCTGTGTCCAGTTCTGGGTCCCTCAGTTCAGGAGGAATATTGAGATGCTGGGACGGGTCCAGAGAAGGACAACAAGACTGGTGAAGGGACTGGAGCACAAGTCCTATGAGGAGCAGCTGAGGGAGCTGGGGTTGTTGAGCCTGGAGAAGAGGAGGTTCAGGGGAGACCTTATCACTCTCTACAACTACCTGAGAGGAGGTTGTAGCCAGGTGGGGATCAGTGTCTTCTCCCAGGGAACCAGCAGTAGGACAAGAGGGTGCACTCTTAAGCTGTGCCAGGGGAGATTTAGGTTAGACATTAGGAAGAAGTTCTTTGCAGAGAGAGCTGCCCAGGGAGGTGGTGGAGTCACCATCCCAGGATTTGAGAAGAGACTCGATGGAGCACTTAGTGCCATGGTCTAGTAGACAAGGTGGTGCTAGGTCAAGGGTTGGACTCAGAGGTCTTTTCCAACCTGACTGATCCTGTGGGCAATGTAAGGCATCAGAATAAAATGGTGAACTCAGCATCTCTTACCCTTTTCCACCAGGATAACTCCCTTGACATCGGCTGGGATAAACTATACTAACTCACAGAAAATCACACCATCTCTTACAATTCTCAAAGGCTTACACTATTCTGAGAGTGCATCTCCAGCCCTTGTATTCTTCCCCTGGAGAGAGTGTTTCTGAGCAGATGCCAACAAGTCAGGAGATGAAAGACCCTCCTGCCCCTGAGGTATTTTAAGGGTGGAGGGCTGTCAAAAGGTTGGAGAATCACCATGCCAAGGCCTGACCCACTCTCAAAATTTGTGCACAGATCTGTTTTTACAAATCTGCACCTTTGTAATCATTTTATTTCCCCGTTCCCTGTAAAACTTCTCTTTCTTTTCCTATTACAACCATCATTATCAGGAAAATTGCACCTAGCTCCAATGCTGCAATTTTCCCAGGCTCTTACAGCAAGAGGTTGACATGAATGTGACTAGTTTGTCTTGCAGCAGCCCCAGATATACTTTTCTCTTATTTTTCTGCTACTACTGTTTAGGGTCTTATGAGTATTTTCCTGCCTTGGGGTGTTGTTTCATTTTCTAACCTAATATAAATAAGTAATTTAATGGAGAAAGGAACTTGATTAGCACATATAAACCAGGAAACATTTATGTGTTTAAGGATGGTGAAACCCATCTCACTGTGGTTCTTAGATGCAAATGTGACTGTTGGTGCAGCCGAGTCTTTATTTCTTAGCTTGCTTTATTTTACAATTTTTGGTTCCATAGATAAAGAATGAAAATTATAAAAACCTGAAATGTGTAAAACCACCCACTGAGTTACCTTGTTACTGTATAGTTGTTCTGTAAAGACTGGTAATTACAAGTTTCTCAGGATGAGAGAAGTAAAGATAAAACATATCTGTGTGCTACAGAAATCTCTTGTTCACATAATGATTTATTGGTGCCATTGACCAACATGAAAATCAATTGTTGGACTTTCTGCCTTTCAGTTTTGTCTTTTTCTGAGGAGTAGCTTAAGTAGTAAAAAATATGGGGGAGGTGATTTAATTTTTTTTTTAAAGTCTTTAGAAAAGGTGGAATTTGGTAGTCCTACTTGGCAGGGAGTTTTTTGCATAGGTGTTTGTCCAGTTTGATTGTGGGCACAGAAGCCTTTTCCTGAACCTATTAGACCTGTTGTTTTCTTGTGGTCTTTCACTGAATGCTCCACCTTACTGGTAAGGTCAAAGAGATTGTTGTGTAGGGCCTGTTCTGTTCTTTAAGGGACTCCTGATTTAAGCCTCTTACAGATATGCTCTAACCAAGCATAAGCCACATCTGTTTCTCTCAGCAGTTACCTGCTGGCGGGCAATAAGAAAGGCAGCTTATGGAATCTTTAGTTGGGTTTTTGTTGCACAGGCTAAGTAAAAGTACTTTCATGAAGTATCTGCAACAGAAGTTTAATTAACTCGAGTCACTTTCAGGAAAATTGTGACATACCTGCTGACAGCAGGAGGAAGTCCCCTCGAAGTCTCTGAATCAGTATGCCCAAAAATGTCTCCAAAATAGAAAAGAGAGAGTGTGCTACAAAATCAAACCAATGACAATTAGTGTGAGCTATCCTGCACGGTTTGTAGTGTAATGCTGCTGTTGGAATGAGCTGCAGCTGTTAAACCTGAGTATGAAGCCACAGTTTTATTTCAGATTACATTTTCTGCTTTGGCATTTAAAATACTGGTCATGGGGCATCAGCACCATTTAGGGTGCTTGCAGCATTTTCATTTACTCTGAGCAGTCACCAAGGCTGTGGGATGTACCTCCCAGTGCAGGAAGGGTCTCTGGAGCTTTGTCCTGTGGATTCCATATTTATTGTGGGAGCAAAAAGATTAACAATGTGGGGTTTGAAAATGCCACAGCATTTCTGAGAGAGTTGGCAACCTGGTTTTTAAGAGTGTGTTCTTGGATGGGGAAGAGTCTGTGGAATTGCTTCTGGTTCTTTGATTCATTTACTTTCTTAATCACATTGGCATGATCAATTGGCTTATCTCAGCAGCCCTTTCTGAGATGGGCTTTGTGCCAGCTTTACAGCCTTGTCAGCTGCATCAATCACACAGATCACAGCAGTCAGCAACTCAGCCAGCATTAAAATCAAGAACCTTCCTCAGTAAGCACACTCACCTTTTTGTAAGGACAGATGGCAGGGACTAATCCCGTGGTCATTGATGGCAGTGAGTGTGCTGTGTCACCTTTTCAGGTTCTGTGGTGTCTGCCACGAGCACTGCACAGGTACAGATATTGCCAGCCCTGCTGGGCCCTCTCCAGCCTGCCAGAGACACAGCTCATGGGTTCTTTGAGGGGCAAACAGAAAGTTACAATTAGTAATTCAGTCCAATTAATGAGTGGGTTTTGTCAGGTGGATTCTTGAGCTTTATTCCCTGATTTTCCTTGCCTCCGTGACATGTCACTAAAGCTAAACTGTGTTAAAGGCTGCAGATAAGCAGCACAGTGCTCTGGTGGGAGGGAAAATGGTACATTGCACTGATTGTAAACTGCACAGCAGAGTAAGGATTTTAGTGCTAATAATATTAGTAATTCATATGGAAGCAGCTGTCTGTAAAGAAGCAAGAGGTACAGTGTGAAGGGCCCTGTAGATCTAAGTGGTTTGGGGGGCATAGCCCAAAACTGTTCTGACTATTGTGGGCTCAGAGCACCTGCTGATCCTGGAAACCAAAGCATCTTGGGCTTGGCCAGCACAGGGATGAGAGACTGCTTGGCAATCACCAAAAACAAGGAGTCCAGACTGAAGAGTTGCTGTATGTTAAACACTAGAAATCAAATTAACTTCAACAGTTCATTCATCGCTGAGCTGCAAGTTGTGCAAAAGAAGATATCTCCAAGTCCTCTGTCCTGTTACCTTGAGAAATTTTTTAATAGCTTTTTATTTGTAAGCTGGTGCTTAGATTGCTATCTGAGAAAGGTGATTGAATTTGCACCATAATTCTACACCTTGTGTGTGATATTCTTGCTGTTACACTAAAGACTAGGAATAATACCCACAGTCCAGAGAAGAGGTTGTCCTGGTGGTTGGGGGCACTAGGAGACTGTCTGCAGAACCCACCTCCAGTGCAACCCAACAGAAAAACAGACCCGAGGAAGGAGGAGAAACACAGAGCTGGAGAGTGAGAGTGTGCTTTGCACAGAGCAGGTCAGTAAAGGGTTTGGGAAAATCAGGGCTTGTGACTCTAGCTTCCAGAGAGGTCATAAAACATTCAAGCCTGCACTTATAGCTCCTGATTGGCTGTTAGGAACTGAATCATACATCTTCACTTCAAGTTCAGCATGCAAAGCACTGGCTTTTTTACAGGGTTTGAAGCAGAGGAGACGGCTTGAAACATGCAGTTATATTTGCTTAAGGTGACAGACATGCCTGGGTCCTGGAGGACAGTAGGAGATGAAAACAGGCAACCACAGCCCTGTTAGTGTTATGTAGAGGCATCTGCCTGGGGTAATGAAACCAGGAAAAACTGAGTGAGAGTTTGGAACAGTACCTGTCCTCTCTATCAACCCATCTCTCCATGATGCTGCTGATGTGGCTTCTTGTGGCTCTTCCAGACAGGAACACTAACTGGTGGTCTTGCAGCTGGATGACATGGAGACAGGCATGTCCTTTGGTCTTCTCTCTAGTAGGTAAAAACCTTTAGGGCAGGATTGCTGAATTTTTATCCACATCTACTTAGGGAGAAGTTTAGCAGTTCTAATTCTCTCTGGCCAGTGATGCCTTTGGAGCTGGTTTTTGAGACAGATTTTCTCTTTACAGAACATTTTCTCTCAAAATTACAAGTGGTGTGAAATAGGGAATATTCTGCAGGAGCAGAGGGGATACCATTTATGAGGGAAACCTCTGATTTTCTGATAACCTTGCAGTCTGGTTTGAATACTCAGTTCACCTTTAGAATACGGTCTGATTCAGGGATAGGAACTGATCTAGTTTTTCCCAGAATTTTCTTGTATCTTTACAAGCTAAACTATCTAACTTTTTTTTCTATGAGATTTTTTAAGTTGTCACAGAGTGCTGCAGCTTGCCCTTTCATTTTTCACTACTCTGCTGATCTTCCAAATTACCTAAGAGTGGTTGAAAATCTAAAATCTAAAATCTTTTTTTAAGCAGTGGAAGCCCAAACATATTCCCCCTCCTTCCTCTTCTGCCCCATCTCTCTGTCTTCCAGTAGGCTTGGCTCATTGTTTAGCTGTTTCCTTTTTGATTGTCAGGTAGTAAATTCAGCATGAAGAGTGTCTGGAATGTACAGAATACACTGCTCTTGGCATGGTAGGGGGCCTGGTGGGGTGGGAAATCAGCGAGTCAGCCTCCTCCTGAGCCCCTTCCAGCACCCTCCAGAGAGCTGTCAGTCTGGGGATGGAATAGATGGGAATTATGCACAGGAGAACTGCAGCACCTACTTTTGCAGAATTTGGAGTCCTTGATGGACTTAGGGGAGGTTTGTGTATTCCGCCAGGGCCCCAGGCAAAATATTTACCTTTCTTCTCTTCACAAAGATGCTTATTTGTAAAGACACACTGCAGTCTGCTCTCCCCTGTGCTGTGCATCTTACTCCTGCCCTGGCATTTAGGTGACTGCAGGGTAGGGGAAGTGATCCCAGAGTAAAAGAACAGTGATGTGTGCTGGGTACAGTGTGGGCTCTCCAGACCTGTGCTGATAGTTCTGAAGAAATGCCTCTTGATACTAATGTTTGGTGAAAAGGAGAAGGCACAAATATAGGGAAACGTGCATGTGGTTTGGATTGTAAATTATTTGGCTGTAAGTCTGAAGTCCTTAAAGAGTCTGTTAGAACAAGGTAAAGGAGGTACCAGAGGTATGTCAGGTCTTGCTTGCTGCATTGTCACTTGGAAATGTAGCAAGGCATCTCATCAGCCACTTTCTTGGTGCTGTAGCCATAAAGTGGCACCACGCAAAGACTCTGAAATCACACGTTTCATACACGTGTGCTCTCCCAAGTGCCATTTACTGGGGATACTGTGTAAAACATTTTGGTTTATCTTAATGTCACCTGATTTTACTGGATTGGGAAGAGCTGTTAGTTTCTCATTTAGACTGCCACATAGCATTTAAACTCATTAATTGACAATTATCTAACAAGCAACAGAAATAGCTCTCTTGCTGGGCTGAAGCCTGAAAAGCCCATTTGAACCTTTACAAATGTTAGCACATTTAATGAGCTAACAATGAATTTGAGTTTCTGCAGGTTCAGTGGGAACTCTTCCTAATTGATGGCAAATTGCATTTTTTCTTTTCAGTCCGGGAGAGGTAATGAGACCAGGATGGTGTTCAGAGCAGTCCACAGAGAGCCTGTCTTTAGCAGCTCTTCTTTCTCTCTCCATCCTGAGGCTTGATTGAAGAGTGCCTCCCATTTCAAAGGGTTAGCAACTGAAATACATTATTTAGAATTCCTGAAATTTTATTTATCAGGAAATTGGGGGGTTAGACAGCAAAATATTGCATTTCAGTGTCAACTTTAACACGTTCTCTGGCCTCAGCCGGGGGGGGGG